>JABFER010000198.1:0-27129 GCA_013618295.1 Fusarium armeniacum | reverse complement strand
GCGCTATCTAATTGTAATACAGTGGCTTCTTTAGATCTATATCTCAGGTTTAACAGTATCTACAGACTTTTAATTACTAATTTTAATGGTAGAAATAATGATTAGCGTGTTCCGTTGGTTTCATCTCAAATAATTTCCGAAGCTTCGGAATTGACCCACAACTGAACATCGGAAGCTAGCAGATTCCGACGGAAAGCTCCGCCTGCACGGAGGAGTCAAATGACACTCCTAAATCTCCAACTGTAGCTACCCGCGCATAACATAAAAACTAATATTTTACGTAGATACATACGGCTGACATTAGAACCTATCACCAAATCTACCCTCTATATTTTTTTACAATGTTGACAACATTCGTTAAACGGGCAGGTGCCCAACCGAGTCGCGGTTTCCCATTGCTTTATCAACGATATAGAAGCACAACGGCCCAGCCTATGATTCCCCTTGTTATCAACGGCCAGCAGGTGCATGGTTCTGAATCTTCCCCCGTTATCAGCCCTTTGACTGGTGAACAAGTATGGTCTTTCTCTTGTGCCAGCAAGGATCAGTTGCAGGAAGCCGTGCAAAATGCCCACGACACCTTCAGCGACTGGTCCCGAACCAAAGTTTCCGATCGACGCGATATTTTACTCAAAGCCGCCGACATAATGGAAAAGAGACGTGAAGAGCTCGGCGGGTATATGCACCACGAGATGGGCGCCAACAAGGTTTTCCAAGACTTCATTCTTGGGCTGACGATTGAAGGGTTGAAGGATACAGCTGGCCGGATAGCTGGGGCTGTGCAAGGGACTGCACCAGAGTCAGCCCACAAAGGCATGAAAGCTCTGGTGCAGAAAAGACCCTATGGAGTCATTCTTGGAATTGCACCCTGGTATGATAAATCTTCGGGACTCATGCCGTGGTTTAGGAGCCCTGCTCATATCTAACGTTCCAAGGAATGCCCCTTTTCATCTCGGACTCCGATCTGTTCTCTTTGCCTTGGCTGCCGGTAACACTGCAATCTTGAAAGGCTCTGAGTTTACGCCTCGTTGTTATTGGGCGATCGTCGATGTCTTGCGGGAGGCCGGCTTGCCAGCCGGGTGCTTAAACTTGATATTTCATTCGCCCGCTGAGGCAGCTAGTACCATCCACACCCTAGTCTCGCACCCCCATATCAAAAAAATTAATTTTACAGGCAGTACTAGGGTCGGAAGAATTATCTCTTCTGTCGCAGGGCAGCATCTGAAGCCTGTTCTGATGGAGCTTGGCGGAAAGGCGAGTGCGATTGTACTCAAGGATGCTGATCTAGACCAAGCTGCTATTCACTGCGCCCGAGGAGCCTTCTTCAATGTATGCATGCGGCTCTCAATTCCCAAGAGTATGACTTGTCAAGATTTTACTGACGACGAATTATATAGGCAGGCCAAGTGTGCATGTCCACAGAACGTATCCTGATCGACGAATCCATCTCATCCGAATTCAAGGAACGTCTTGGTGATGCCATTAGAAATATTTTCGGTACTGCAGATGATACCCCTGCCGTCGTAGCTGCAGCCTCAGCCACCCGTAACCGAAGCCTAATCCAAGACGCTATATCCAAGGGCGCACAGCCACTTAAGATTTTTGAGGATGAGCATGCTTATGAGACAGATACAAAAATGAGACCTGTGGTCCTTGGCAATGTCAAAAAGGACATGGACCTATATGCAACAGAGTCTTTCGGCCCCAGCGTGTCTCTCTTCACTTTCAAGACTGAACAGCAGGCCATACAATTAGCCAACGACACAGAATATGGTTTGACTGCTGCCGTTTTCTCAAAGGATTTGAGGGCGGCATTCCAACTGGCCGACAGCTTGGAGTCAGGGGCCGTACACATTAATTCTATGACGGTGCATGATGAATACTCTCTCCCCCACGGAGGTGTAAAGGATAGTGGGTTTGGTCGATTTAACGGTTATCAAGGCTTGGATGAGTTTCTCTACTATAAGACAATTACTTGGATGGAGTGATGTTCCATAGCTCAGTGTCTGCAATATTTAAAGGCTTCTCTATTAGTCTTCTGTATTATTATACTGCATCGTTGTAACTTACTATCTGTTGAACTGGAGATATAGACTCAAAGAAGCCACTGTATTACAATTAGATAGCGCGCTGTATCTCCTGGCGTAGTGGCTTACGGTTTGACACTATGTATAACCTCTCTTTTGCTATTATTAAACCCGTTTAGTAGAATTCATCTATATTTTATATGTATCTGCTCTTAAGATGCTGTCTAGCTTAATTTTCTCTCTTCTTTTAGCCTTATACCTTACGCTAAACTTAAATAAGATTTACTTAATTTTATAAATCTGCTTATTCTTAATCCAAGGCTTATTTAATTAAAGTAAGTTAATAACTGCCTCATATAGGGTAGCTTTAGTTTAATAGGTATATATTAGATAAAAAGACTGAAAGGAAATTCAGATCCGCAGATATAATAAATTAAATAAAGTAAGGATTAGATTTTTACAAAGTGCCTTTATGATATATTATAACGGTTAGGTTCTCTATAGAATAAACTGGTCTGTTCTAAGTTTATAGTAGCAGAATTATATAGTATATAATGCTAAGTAAAATAAAGTATTATATTTTTTAATAGTAAATAAAGCTAGTAATATATATCTAAGTAAAGAAGTTTTATTAATAGCTAGTAAGCTAAGTTCTATCTAATACTAAAGGAATGTATATATACTAATAGGTTTATGAAAGGAATAATAATAAGTTAGGTTATTGTCAGTTTTAGAGCGATGCGGCCTATATAAGGGTCGGTCCTATATTGATTGGTTGACTTTGTGGTAAGGAGTGGGGAGGTAAAAAGTGAAAGTGGGGTACACATGACGTAACAGCTCAGGTCGTAACACATATCCACAGCAGACTTACAGCCTTGCCGTAGCATCTGCAGAGATAATCGCATTGGCATCCCTGGCAGCCTTCTTTCCGCTCTCAATTGCTCCATCAATAAAACCTCTCCAGCCATTTGCCCAGTCAGAGTTAGCGAAAAAGACTTTGCCGTGTGGCTTTTGGAGCTCAAGCAGGTATTTGGACATGCTGCCTGCGGCCCAGCAGCTCCACAAGCCCTTTGCGTAAGGATCCTTTGCCCAATCGTGCACGAGGTAAGCCTGCACACTACTAGTGGGCTTGAATGTTTTGTTGAATTCCTTTATCACATGACCAACGTCTTCTACGTTGCTCAAAGCGTTGCTGCGAACTGCTGCTACGCAGTAAGTGCCGTCAGGTCCGGAAGACTTGGTTCCAGTGTGATCCGCAAAGGCCAAGAGATATGGGGTAGTGTCATTGACTGAAGCTGTTCCAAACCAAACTGGTTCTGGATCCTTCAGCTTGAAATGCAGCTTCGCGCCCATATTCGGCTGTCCAAGCCGGGCTGCCTCGGAGCGTAGGGAGCTAAGCGGTGGCGAGAATTGAATATCAGAAAGAACATTGCTATGACCCTGTTAGAAATCTTACCGAATAGAGAGGCATTAAGGATACAGGACTTACAGGGGGATTGTCGATACAACAGCCTTGGCTGAAATAGTCTTGCCATTCTTGGTGGTGATGACCACGTTGGTTCCGCTTTGATCGATCTCGCAGACTTCGGTGTCAAAAAGCCGATCACACTGAGTATCGTTGAGGATGGTTCGGGCAAACTCGGTCATTCCACCGTTACCGAGCTTATAGAAACTGGTAAGCTCGTAAACTCCTGCCATCGAATGGCCTGCCAGAGAGTACCATCGCAACACCTCGGTGAAGCCTGTGTTGGCGGCAGCATTAAGTCCGAAAAGACTGATATAAGATTCGAATAATTCCCTCTCATATCCAGGCAGTTTCATCTGATCTAAACGATCTTTAATAGTAAGGCAATCATATTTTACCCATGGGTTCGGTTGTCGGAATGGGTCATGCGGATAAGGCATTAGGGCGCGACTGTTCAATCCATCTATCGCGAACACCTGCTCTGCTGTCTTTTCAACGGCCCGAATAAGAGCATCTCCTTGAACATTTTCGATCGTCGATCCGAAGTTGTGGAAGGCTCTTTCGGGTGACACAGACGCGAGAGTCGGCTTGATCCTCTGATGGAGGCGGTATCGGTCAAGTTCGCTGTAAACATGGGGCTGGTTCCTTTGAGATAGCTTAGAGCAGTTCAGTTTGAAAGGGGTTCAGTAATGGAGAAATCCTACCAGTGGATCCAAGTACCGCCCATCTCAATATCCTCTCCCAGCTCACGACTGGTCCAAGTTCGGCCGCCGATACGATCTCGAGCTTCGACAAGAAGGACACTGACTCCGTTGGTTTTAGAGAGGTCCCTCGCAGCGATCAGACCCGCAAAGCCGGCACCGATGACCACAGCATCATACTTGTCCCGCACATGCTGAGAGCTAGCAATAACTGAGTCCGTCTCCAGTCCATGCTTGGAAGTGGACGGTGTCCAGAGAAAGCCCTCCTTAGAAATGCCCATACTGCCTGGCCTGGTGATGCTTTGTGAAGAGTTGGTGAGATAGCAAATGGCAAACGATGATAATAGGTTCTTAAATCTTGTTGAGGCTAGCAGTAGAAAGAAAAGTATGGAAACTCGGGTTTACCGGGTAGCGGATTGACCGCGTCTAATGTCCGAATTGGGAAATGCTATGAGAGACCTCATTTGGGAAGTGGGTTGCGGAACGGAAGCGTCGGTGACGCGGGACGCCGGGCACCGAACACCGGAACGTTCCTGAGATAGGGAACGATAACTTTCTGGAATCTGAGCCCCAACGCAAAGCATAAATTGCCCATGTCTTTTGTATCTTGTATTTCCCTACTGCATTATTCGACAATCTCCCACAATGGTATTCGAAACGCGACCTAGATCCGACGTCTTCAAGGTTGATGCCACAACCGGCATTCCTCATGTTTGGTACAGTAAGTATTGTTACTCTTGAGCAGAATTTAAGTATAGCTAAAACAATTCAGCCGAGATCTTCGGCAGCCCAACAAATGGTTCTATTAAAAATCCGCTGACAGCCGCCTATCTTCGCATTGACAAAGGCCCACCTGTGAGTCCTCCAGTTTACAGCTTTGACGAAGCTGGTATCGTTATTGAAGGTATATTTGTCCACCGCAGACACCAGACGACAGCTTCTAAATGCACCTATGACAGGAGAAGTAAACTTCACAGATGAAACCGGGAACTCTGCTACGCTGTACAAAGGGGACACGTTTCTGATTCGACGCGGCAGTAACATGATGGTATCTTCAAACAGACACGGCGTTATTTTCAAGTGTGAGAGTCAGTTTATGGGACAGGAGATTGAGGTAAAGGTAGTAGAAAAGTCGAACTTGCAATAAGATGTGGCTGGTCATGACTTATAAGTTCGCGACAGGTAGCTAAGCAAACAACTTCCTCCTAAGCCTAGTATGCTACCATCAGAGTCCATACAAAGCCTATCTTTTTACTCGTCACATCATCAAACGCGATGACTTTAGGTACTGTTATTGTTGAGTAGTGACGGGGCGATAGAGAGTCGCCACCTCGCTAGACGTCTTGTGCTGGGGATCATCGGAGAGTGATAGCCAGCAAAGAGAACAGAAATCCATTTTAAGGATGAGGCGAGATAGATTTTATTGAATGTACGCTCGGCCAGATACGATACAGCACACTAATCCGTAGCATCAAGCTGAAGCATTTATTGACAGACTGCCTTGATTTCTCGGAAATTAGGCTCACTCCCCCAGTGCGGCTCAAATTTCGGACCTGAGCTATCCCCGAAGAGGCCTTGGCTGAATGATGTACGCATGGCTTGTGATTCTTGGTGGTGAGAAGATGTTTGGTAGGCTGATGCGCGTTGGACCATAACAAATGCTACCCGAGACTTAGCCAGATCTGAATTCGAGCCATTCTGTGTGCATATTAACTATGGCTTGCTCAAGGTCGGATGTTGAACTGGCTGTTTCAGTTACTCCCCGAGGGTTTCTCACTCTCAGTTTTATTTGCTATGAGATTGCCTACCATGACGTTAGTTGGCAGGATGTGTCTTTACTACGTACGCTTAAAATCAGGTGCCAAAATTTGTTAGCCCTGTTGTTGTCGAGGCTTGGTAATAAAGATGCAAAAAGGGGGCAAACATGCAATAGTTAAGCATAATGAAATTACTATTGTTCCAAGCTATCATGCGTCATTTTGCCAGGAGTAAGCTTTCGTGGCGCTCTTTCAATGAAAGACTAACCCGTCTTATTGAGGTTGTATACCCAGGTCCGGGTCTCGGACAGTCCGAAGCGCCGCAAAGCCCCATTTCTTCATTCCTCCGGTCCGGCCTTAACAGGGATACACATGTTGGCCAGGTGTTAGCGCCAGTATGTTCAGGCTGCGGCAGTCCGTAGTCTACGTAAGATTAATAATTCAGATCTAGGGGCCAGGCAAAGGCCTGTCCCACTTTGAATAACGCTCAATCGATAACAATGCCTTTAGAATGTATAAATAAATCGATGGTGAATCTCGATACTTTCTTACTACTACCTATTTAATCATTTTCATCATGTCCCTGACTGTCTTCTATTTCTTGATCTTTTATCCAGTATTTTACCCATTAATTAGTCGAGCGTCTCCCCCCATCCCCTGTATCGAAGACTCGTCAAAGTCTGGAGGACTACAGCAAGGCGAATCAGCCAATCTACACCGCCCCTTCAGTGTCCTCTACAACACTAGGAGACAGGGCACAGACTCAGAAGTATGAGAATGCGGTAGACGAAAGCGAATACGGTACCGAGATTCATCAATTGGCGAGAAGATTCACGACTGGATCTGCGGCATCTGGCCACAGGCTACCGTTCCCTTTAAGCAATAATGGCCTTCTTGACCCTTCAAGCCCTTGCATCAACTCTGAGAAGTGGACAGAGGCTTACTTTAAGAGAAAAACTGCAGCCGCCAATAGCAGTACCTCTTAAACTGCCAGTATTACAATTCAGAACCGGTCTGCATTTAGCTTTAACAATATAATCGACTTCTAAAACACTCTAACTAATGTTATCCTTAACTCTATTAAAGTCTAATAAAGAAGGCATTTAGTAATAAGAGCCAGTCTATTAATATTTTGTATTGTCTTACCGGTTTTATCAAAATTAGAGAGATACTATTAAACCTATACTATAGAATTAATCTACATTATTTTTATATCCTCTCTAAGGATACTATTTAAACTAAAAATCTCTCTCTTTTAAACTTCTACAGTATATGAAAATTAAAAAGAACTTACCAAATTATATAAATCTATTTATTTCTAATCTAAAGCTTATTTAGTTAAAATAAGCTGCTGACTTTCTTATGCAGGGTAGCTTCAGTTTAACAGTACTCAACTGCAGTCAGAGGTATACCTACGACAACACCAGCACTAACAATAGGCATCTGAAATTTCAGATGACCAGCCACGAGGTAATAAATAACCCCAAAAAGTACCCACCCCGCAATCACGACACTTGAATAGTTCATATTCTGTGCCGAAACTGGCATTGCACTAGGAAATGCACTAAATATGATTACCAGGAAAATCCAACAAACGCTTACAAAATTCAAGAAGGTACCAAAGGTACGGCTGAGTTTGAACGGACCATAATCCGCCTTAGCTAGTCTCGAGCGGCCTCCGAGGAGCATCGCAAGAATAGGCAGGACATATGACATGTACATGCCGATGATTGCCATGGATAAAATGGCATTGAAAGCGGTTGAACTGCCTAAATAGATAAATCCCAATAGGATCTGGAGTGCCGTGATAGTCCATATGGCTCTGGTAGGAACCTGCTCGTTGCGTCTCATAGTGCTCAGAAAATTTGAAAATGGGGTTGCATCGTCTCGGGCAAATGCCCATAGTGTTCGAGAGGTCGATGTAAGCCCAGCAACAGCTCCAGCCAGAGCCATCATTATGATAAAGATAGTAAGAATGGTTGTACCAACGTGCGACTTGGTAGCATCGAGATAGAGTTGTATGAATGGGAACCCAGTTGGGCTTTGGAGTAAACTTTCCAAAGGGCCTGATGAAAATAGCAGTACCAAGGTGAAGGCCAGTCCGAGTATGCCATTAATGCTGATGCTTCCGATGATAGCAATGGGAACATTTCGCGAAGCATGAGGCAACTCTTCTGCCAAATGACAAGCGGCGTCGTAGCCAAGGAGAGGGTAAACAGAGCTGATCATGCCGACGAACCACGCGACTCCAGAACTGCTCCATCCTGTTTCGTTCTGAGCTTCTGCGAATACGAAGTGAGCTGTGTTCTTCTTGGACATGGCCGCGAGAACGATGAGCGTGACGAGAAAGAAAAGACCATGGAGAACACCTGCACCACAGTTAGATCAATATGACGTTGGGAATGCAGTGCAGTAATATGGAGGGAACTGACCTGATATCAAGTTTGCGGTAGGCAATGCTCGATGCCCCCATACGTTCATAGCTGCAGCATAAAACACGAAGGTCCAGTACAATAACATTCCTTGCCATCTAGTCCCTATGTAGCTATCCGAATTCAAGGTTATGAGGCCTTGAGTCATCAAGCCGCCGAGAAACGCGGGAGATGAGGTGAGTGCTATCAGTCCACCTATAGATATCCAGCCGGTAACCCAGCCAGCAGGCTTTCTGAATCTTGCAGGTGCCAAGGCTGTAACCCAGTGATACTGGCCTGAATAGTGTTAGCTCAGCCTTGCTAGACAACTTGAGCGGCTGGCTTAGCCATTGTCGCGAGACAGGAAAGGACAGCTTAGTGCCGTGTTAGTGTTGCTGCACGTACCTCCAGCAGTTGGATAAATGGAGGCGATCTCCCCAAGTGATGCGCCAATGGCAAGAGAACCGGCAAAGGATATGATGCTGAGTTGACTGTGATCAATATACACGCATACAAGAGCTGGGAAGCAAAAGATGTTGGCACTGGACCTACAAATTGTAAAATAGACACGGGGCTCCCCCACTGGCAAGCCCCTGAACGAGCACCGCAGCACATGCCTCCCAGGTGCTCATGAGGCAGAGGCAGAGGCCAACGATGGAGGGTAAAGAGAATGTTCTTTGGAGCTCACTGTGGAACCCAAGCGATTCCAGCTGCGTGCTATCGCCCTGAGTTGGCAGACGACCCAAGGGAGCGGTGCTCGAATCGTCAGTATTGACCTGAGTTTTAGATTCTACCATTGTGGACGAAAGTTACAACAAAGCGACGACAATATTCTAATCCTAGGAGTTGATTCAAAAAAATGAAGAAAACAACAAGACAAAAAAAAACCTGATGCTGCAAAAGAAAAAGAGATTATGACAGTCATCTTTATAGTAGTTCAGGCAAGCCCCATTGCCGATTTCCTCACACTCATACCCGCTCACCGGTGTCATTCCTATCGGAATTCCCTTTTTCACTAGTGAGACTAACATGAAACTCAATAAACCGAGTTGAAGGGCATCATGTTTAGGTATGATACTAACTAGAGTGGTCTAGCCCATCTCCCCACAGTGGAAATGGTCACACTACCCCGCAACGTACTCTCTCTCTTTACCTAGCTAGGGATATCTTTGCTATCTTAACGAGCTGTTATCAATGTATCGTGATTGGCACAATTGTCCACCTCGGTAAACATATCCATAATTGGTTAGTCACGCCGTCGATCTGGGTTTTCCTATCCGCCCTGTCCGAATTCAAGCTCCTGAGCATTGTCTTGCTTTGCATGGTCTTTCCGTAGAGACCCCTTCTTTTCCACTCCCATTGCATGACAACCAGTCATCATGAAACGTTCAGCTACACACCACGAAAATGGAAGCGTCTGTAAGCGTCGAGCCCCGTATGCGCCACGGGCCTGTGTTGCCTGTCGACGACGCAAGGGTAAGTGCAACGGACAACAGCCTTGTGATTTCTGTATAGGCCGAAGTCAAGAGTGCATTTACGATAGTATTGCCTCTGACGACTGGCCGACTCAGCACCTGTCCGACCCTAGCACGATCCCACATCACACTGATAAGGCAGCGGCCAGGGTAACATTACGGTACATTGCAGCTCAGCCTTAGCGATCTCAACAGACTCAATTTGCTAACACGAGCTTGTCATGATAGACATGATTCTATCGCCGAACTTGTCCTTAAGGTTAAGGACCAGCTGGATAGCTTGTCGCGCCGTGTCGAAAGTCAACAGGCAGCGTCGTTTGCTACGGCTGCCAGACTGGGTGGAGGCGATAACAGTCGTCAAGTCCAAGCGGGAGAGTCAGTCTCAGAAGACCGTCACCGCCGCTCGTTCGAACAGACGTCAGTCATAACCACCCAATGCTTCTATGGTCCGACAAGCCCGGACTATAGTTTGAATATTGCCCAAATGAGAGTACGACAGACTGGTTCTTCTAGCGACGCCGTTTATCATCGACAACTAAAACTCGCAAGCATACACAGTGAGCCTACTCCGGTCGATATCACTGCCGATGAGGGTAAAGTCAGAGAGTCGCCAACTCCAGTCCTTTCTTGTGAGCGGGCCAATTTAATGCACCTGATGGGGTTTCGCGCATTGATCAACTATCGGGAAGCCCTTCGACTACTGGCGTTATATCAGGATATCGTGGGCGATTTCCATCCTTTCGTCAACGTGGACAACCTGGTTGCGCGAACTCGAACTTGGTATATCGGATCTCCAGGAAGTCCCAGTTTCGGACTGCAAGACTGTGGCTCGGATCATACAGCAAGGCTTTCCTTGGAGGAAGATCTTATCACCTACAATCTCGTTTTGGCAATAGCACTCCATGCTGACGCAAAGTTTCGGAACTCGGATGTTGAGGCGACCATCTGGAAAAACTGCAAGGCAGCTATTAACAGTCGACTGATAAGCCGGACCACAGGTATACAACACGTCACCATCGTTCTGCTCAAGGTAAGAAAGCTTTTGAACCGATTTATGGTTCTCAGTTCATGTTAATAACGGTTACAAGGCCTGGTATGACTTTGCCAATGACTTGCCGCGGTCAGCTTGGAGAACATGCGGGATTGCCGGACGCATGTTGATGGAGCTTGGCTTTCATGATTACGAAGTGTTGACGCGTCTGTTGTCCTCGGAGAAACAGCGCATTGAGGCATGCAATCTTCTATGCAGTATTACTGTACTCGACCGACAGTGGAGTGCGTCAACAGGTTTGCCGGCGAACTTCGATGCTAACAGTTTTGATGCATCACTCAAATCAAACGTAAGATTTTACCCATTGTTCCTCTTCTCTTCCTTGTCTACCTTGACCAAGACTTGGACTCCATTCCCTTCTTCGCATCCCTTTTCCTGCCGTGATTACGTAAACTTACCAACTTCCTTTATCGAACCCAGATTGAGAACCCTTATCTCAAGGCAATGATCTCTTTTATTCTTATCAGCGACAAGTTCAATGAGCCAATATCACGCGCGGCCAGAGGGGGGAAGTATCCCGACGATGATAGCTTTGAGGTCTTGGATTTCCAGATTGAGCAGTGGCGGAAAAGAGCCGTTGGCTCTTATTCCTTTTGCAATACTGGCAATTGGGAAACGGATCCTACGAAAAGGCCACCATCATGGGCCATCATCTTACACCTTCGCGCCGAGTGTATTCGGAGCCTCCTCCTTAGGCCATTCTTCTTTACCCACGCCGATACGACCAGTAGCCAGAGATACATCCGGCCCGCAGTTGAACTATTGGTCAGGGTAATCAATATCCTTCATCACTTGGATGCTACGACAGAGTTGTATCACAAGCACCACCCCTATTATCAGCATGTGTTGGCATCATCTACCGCGCTCTCCTTCCTACTAGCCGCAGCTATGGAACAAAACAAAGCCACCATGTTGAGAGATCTCACGCCGGATCTGACGAGGGGTTATAGTCATAGCTTTGACATGTCCATGGCTTTAGCGTCCAAATATGCATCGATGTCTCGCCTGTCGCGGAAGCTTCTCGAGAGGCTGGCAGACATGCGAGAAATCCTCCAAAAAATGGGATTGCTTAAGAACCCCATGCCTCAGGTGGAAGAGCAAGCAACCCCAGTTAGCAAGTTCAAATTCACGTGTTCGAACGTGCCAAAGTCGTCCACGGACAAAAACGAAGATTGGTACATCTCCCAAGCTGCCGAGTCATGTCGACCTGACTTTCCGCTTATGGATGGGAGCGACAATTCATATCTAAATGGTATCCCTCCTTTGGGAGAGCCATCACTGTCACAGGGGTGGTCAGACCCTTTCTTAGCAGAATGGTCTTTTGACGATCCATACAATATGTTTTTAAGTAGTTGAGTCAATTATCTTCTTGTCGCGGCGGTTTCTAAACTAAGCGAACATCATAAAATGAGATAAATGGACTCAGGCGTAATGTTAAGCTGCTGGCGGATGTTTACTAGAGCCAAAGCAGAGTACGAGGATACGTGTAAACGTGCTTGTTTCTTACTGGTGAGTCAAGCTCGGGATGGCATTTTTTGATAATTCCCTTTGAGATAAGTGATTAGGTATTGGGTAAGACACTGCCATATAGTACTGACGGCAGTAAGAAATTTCCGACCGATGAAGCCTCAGAGACATGGTAATCTCCGACGCTCTGCGCACCGCTATACGGATATGACTTCATATTTCGGGACTTGAGGTGGGGACTACCAGTCTACAACCAATTGGCCGAGTTACAAATCCAAGCCATGATCTGCATTCTACAGCAGACCCAAACTCTGCCCTTCTTCAATCTTGTATTTAATAGTGATAATTATTCCTTTGATTATCACTTTCTCAGTGGTAGTTCTGTAGTTGGCCCACCTCGGCGGCCTTATTCAGAGGAAAACTAACCCTGAATAGGTTGGATCTTGAAAAAAGCTTCTGTTATCGGAATGAAACCATTCCGTCTAATTTAACGTTAGCCTCCGGCACGTTCCTCTATTCCACCTACCTTGGTAATGGCGTTTCACTTCATCTTTCTCACAAAAAGGGCCAAGATACTGGCCTACTGACTCACAGTGGACCGGTTCTGCTTTGGCGAGTCGTCCTGATTTATAAACAAAATCATTCTAGATAGGAACTTGTGAATTATATCACATATATTCATATTACGAAGATCCGCTAGCGACGTCTTTAGTGTTGGAGTGCGGTTCCGTCTGATTTCTTCTGAATCCTTCCCATCGCTCAAACCCGTCTGTGAATATTCCCATCATATCCAACATCCTCCCAGCACTCTGAACGATGATGTCTTGCAGTCTTTCAGGTCGGGTATAAAAGGCTGGCACGGGCGGGAAGATGATGGCGTTGGCGCGGCGGACAGCAAGCATATTCTCAAGATGAATTACGCTTAATGGCGTTTCGCGAATAGCTAGGAGGAGCTTGCGATCCTCCTTGAGGGTAACATCAGCAGCTCTGGATATCAGGTCGTCACAATAGCCAGATCGTACTGCCGCAAGGGTCTTCATGCTACAGGGGACGATCATCATCCCATCGTGCTGAAATGACCCTGATGCGATCGGTGCTGAGAGGTCTTTGGATGTGTATGATCTACTGGCAAGTCCTCGGATCTCGGCTTCAGTCATAGATGTTTCGTATTTAAGCGTTGCCAATGCCCATTTGCTTATAATTAAATGAGTTTCTATGCCGAGTTGCCGGAGGATAGTCAATATATGGATTGCATAAGGGGCACCTGTCGCGCCAGTTATCCCAATAACAATTCTCTTGGGTCTTGCAGGTTCCACTGATGCACCAAAGACTCCAGAAGTTTGCTCTTGTACTTCATTTTTGAATGAGTGCGATTGGCCTGTTGAGAATGATATTGTGCTTCTGTTCCGTGTTGATTGCTTGTTTTGGAAACAAAAAGTCCTCTCTGAAGCGAGACTGGTGGACAGCTGTCGTCTTTTGCATCGAGCAGCGATGGCAAGTGTGGTTCTCTGTGTTGACATTCTTATCAATTGAGGTGGAGCAGGTTAGAACAACGAATAAAATATCATGAGGTGGGGGTTGACTAAGGTTGACTTCCGGGCTATTTTGTCAACTATTTCGGCCGGGCTTCCTAACTCTTTGTAGTCAAAGGCAATTGATTGATTGACATAGACTTTGACTTCCGTATGACGTCCAGTCAGCTATCAGGTGGCGAAGGCTTGTTTGTTCTGTAGTGCTAATTCCTACGTTCCGCACGGAAGTTCCGAAATTTCCTGCAAACTAGAAACACTTGGAATGAGATATATGCGTTATGGAATATCCATGAATGATTGTGAAATTTACTACCCTACTTCACTCACATTTTTCAAAGCTAAATAACAGCATTTTGAGTGTTCTTCATCGTCCTCAATGCTGTTCTCTACCATCATGCATTGTGCTAACCGTCGTCGAGCTGCTAAGAAACTTTTACACTTGAGACCATCAACAATCGCGTTTCGTGCCTTTTCCAGCAGTGCATTATTGCGCTCGAACCAGGGCGACCCGCAGCTCGACTTTCGTGCTTTTGTTGAACAGCTTCGCAAAGATGGAGACCTTGCCGATATACACCAAGAAGTTGACCCCAACCTCGAGGTCGGGGCAATTGTGAGGAGAGTAAGTGAAAATAACGCCAAAGCTCCTTTCTTTCATAACGTTAAAGGCGCCCGAGACGGCTTATGGAAGATGTTTGGAAACGCTGCCAGTCTTCGAAGCGATGATAAGTTGAGGTATGGCCGAATTGCAACAAGTCTTGGGCTTCCCCTTGACTCTAGCTGGAAGGATATCCTCGACAAGATGCGACGTGCCAATCAAGACGATTTCTCCCCTCCTAGCGTTCTGGAAACCGGGCCATGCAAGCAAAATAAGATCTTTGGTGACAACATAGATCTAACGACTCTGCCAGTACCGTTCCTCCATGGGGGCGATGGCGGAAAATATCTTCAGACCTGGGGAGTTCATTTTCTACAGACACCAGACAAAACATGGACAAACTGGTCTATCTTTCGGGGAATGGTGTATGATAAACGGCGATTGGTGTGTCTCGTCATCCCCGGTCAGCACAACTCTCTAATTCGAGACGCCTGGCTAAAGGAAGGCAAAGATGAGATTCCGTGGGCCTTAGCTTTAGGTATTCCACCAGCAGCAAGCATCGCTGCGGCGATTCCTCTACCAGCAGGTGTCTCGGAAGGGGACTATGTGAGCGCCCTAGCTGGGAAGCCCCTTGACATGGTGAAGTGCGAGCTGAGCGATCTTCTGGTTCCCGCAAATAGCGAGATCGTCCTTGAGGGGACATTTTCTCTTAAGGAAAAGGCTCTTGAGGGACCTTTTGAGGACTACATTGGTGTTCATTTCGAAGGCGAAGCAGGAGACCAACCACTCTTCACGGTCAACGCCATTACACATAGGGATGATGCCATTCTACCAGTTTCTGTGCCTGGTCGGCTGACGGATGAATCGGTGAGTCTACCAGCTAACTCCTTTTTCTTTTGCTTTGTAACTAATTCTACTTGTTCTAGCACACAACGGGCGCGATGGCATCTGTGCAGCTTATCGAGCTGCTACAAGAGCATGGGTTTCCTATCAAAGACGCAGTCGCTCCATTACCAACCTTGGGAACGTGGGCTGTCCTACAGGTTGACAATGAAAAGTTAGCCGAGATGAAGACTGACCCCGATGAGCTCTGCAGAAAGATTGGCGCTCTTGCTTTTGACGATAAATCAACCATGTTGATCAACCGTATCTTGTTGATGGGGGATGATATAGACATCCATAACTGGGACGAGGTTGTATGGGCTTACACGTCGCGTTGCCGACCAGGTATTGATGAATATGTTTTTGATGAAGTACGTGGTCTTCCTTTGACTCCATATAGAAAGTATGGCCGTGGAAGTTCTGTTCAAGGAGGCAAAATGGTATCTAACTGTCTATTGGCTATGGAGTATGAAGGGAAGAGGACTTTCCGGAGCGTGGACTTTAAGTCGTCTTATCCTCGAGAAGTTCAGGAGAAGGTTGAAGCAAGGTGGACAGATATGGGATTTGATAAGATCTAAGATAAAAAAACAATTCCTTTTTTTATAGTTAAGAAATAATTGATCAACTACAAAACGAAGAACTTGAAGGATTTTTATCTAACTTACTTATACATCTGACTTACTTATAGAGTATGTTGTTATATATAAAGCTAATGTTAACCTAGCGTATTGTGGGTTTTGGTGAGAAATGTCAATGGACACTAAAAGAGACCGTCATCAGACTGTTGTGAGGAAGGATGCTCCACCATGAAGAGTAGTCACCATCAACAGCGTTAAAGATTCAACTCAAGACTCGGTCGCTTTGTTCTCTGGGGTATTCCTGGCGAGTGTAGACCTCATCTCAGATCCAACCGCTGGGGTTAAGGCATACCGTTCTTCCATGTAATAATCCATCATCACCAACTACAGTTTGCCAACAATGTCCCATCTGGATGCACTCCGTGCACAGATTTATCCGTGATAACATTAAATACTCTTTTTCCGATTGGACAGAGTAACGGGTGTTACCCATGGCACTGAATCACCGACACAAACTCCGCTGGGTCAGCTCCCTAACAAAATTCCGAGTATTACTTGATCTTCGCGTAGGCTCACTGATTCACTGTCCGCTTTCAAGGGTTCCCAGGATGCGGGAATTCGTTTCTCTTTCGTATTCGGTCCTGTCCCATCGTGAGTGGTTCCTCACTACGTTGATCCCTAGTGTAGCGGACTCTCTCTGCGGAGAACCCACAATACATGCTTTTAACTACTCAAACTCCGCACCATACGGCATATAAAGCTCCCGCTGTGTATCTGTAAAGTCAGGCTGTTCTGCAACAAGATTTCCAGACAATCATCCTTCTCCCCTAGACCTTTACAATATCCAATTTGTTTAATATGACGCAACAAAAGCGATCCAAAGTCGTAATTGGCGGTGCATCAGGCGAGACAGGAACATCTATTATCAATGCCCTCCTAGACTCGCCCGACAAGTTCGAAGTCGTCGCCTTAGTCCGTCCTGAGTCTGCATCTAAAGCCATCTACCAAGACCTCACAAAGCGAGGTACTTCTATCAGATGTGCCGATTTTAAAGACATTGAAGCCGTCATTCCTATCCTAACAGGGGCAGATGTGGTCATTTCTTGCTTGACCCTCCTGCACAAAGAAGAGGAGCTTGCACTTATCGACGCATCTCATGCTGCTGGCGTCGGTCGGTTCGTCCCCAGTTTCTTCGCCCTTGTCTGCCCACCTCGTGGCGTGCTCAGTATGCGCGAGGCGAAAGAAGACTATCTCGACAAATGCAAGCGGCTGTATCTCCCATATACCGCTATCGATGTTGGCTGGTGGTTTCAGGGTAGCTTACCTGCGGTCCCTTCTGGAAAACTTGATGCAAAGCTCACTACGCCTGACATGATTATCGGAGCTGATGGCAACGTCCCAACTGCCGTAACGGATCTGGCTGATATCGGCAAGTACGTTGCGCGTATTATTGTCGACCCACGTACCTTGAATAAGCTTGTTTTTGCCTATAGCGAGGTAATTACGCAAAATGAGGTATGGGGTTATGTCGAGGAGCTTACGGGGGAGAAAATCCCTAGGAGATACTTATCAAAGGAAGAAGCGGAAGATTCTATTGCCATGCTGAAGAAGGCTGCCGCTGGAGACCCTACCAACATATCGCCACTGCTCAAGCTTGCATTAACCGAGTATAAGTATAGCTGGGGAATACGCGGTGATAATACGCCTGAGCATGCTACATACCTTGGGTATCTGAGCATCAAGGAGCTCTATCCCGATCTTCAGTGGAACTCAATCCGGAATTTCACAGAGGAGATTGTCAAGGGCTCGAGGAGTGCCAACGTCTACTTAGGTCGTGATGACCATCCGGTCAGCGGATTCAGGGACTTGTTTAAAGAGTAACTACAGATATCTGACTGAGAGATTGGAATGAGAAACAGTTACTTTCTGCAATATATAGCAATGCATTTCTACTGATATTTCTACTGATGACCCAAGTTCCCCACAGCAATAGTGCAAGTGAGGATCGGGTTGGGAGGATCATCAATGTCTGTCAAATTCGAACATCGACCAGAAAACATAGCTAGTGCGACTACGATTCAAATATCTCTGTTTTATACGCATTGATATGGTCAGATTCCTACAATTACAATTTAACCACTTCGAAAATACAACCTGGGTACAAGCGGCAAGGTCAATACTCGGGATCGCCACAGCAGAAACGAGTGGTATATACCGTATCTCCTTCCAACCGAATTGTTTGTCTAGAGACAGGTCACCTTGACTACCAACCACCTAACAGTCCCGTAAGGACACCAAAGTCAAGGGGCCTGTGCACCAAC
The DNA here is from genome assembly GCA_013618295.1 of Fusarium armeniacum. Lineage (NCBI taxonomy): Eukaryota > Fungi > Ascomycota > Sordariomycetes > Hypocreales > Nectriaceae > Fusarium > Fusarium armeniacum. The sequence goes on along the minus strand of JABFER010000198.1, from coordinate 8,867 downwards.
TTAAAGCAACGCGAAGTGGGCCAGAATTCATCTTAGCGTACTTGCGTATACTGTCTTGTCAACATTCAAACCCGATATCTCCCGCGGCACATTCGGGTCGACGATAAATTTCTGGCTCCCGTGAGGGTCCGGGGTTGGTCAACTGGATTTCAACATGACTAGACAATAATAGACTGGAACAGTGACTCAAATGAAGGAAAGCGTTTATCCTGGACTTTGGCTATAGTTCAAAACAGAAACTTGATCTACGCCGACCTGATACATGTCCTCGATGTGATAAGTTCATACAATCCCCATGAAGTTGCCCGTCTCCGGTCAAATAAAATACTGTTTTCGCTAAGTAAGATGTTTCCATGACCCTGCTTTACGTTCATACTCCTCACTATCCATATACCTCTCGGCACATCGTCGTACAAAGGCTACTGGTGGAAAGGCGACAATAGCAGGTGTCATTGAAACGTTAGAATATTGTCGAGCTCCTGCATTTTATTGGTCTGCCCTACATCAAGAGACTTGTCCATAAGGAAAAGAAAGAGTAAAACTTATCAGATCATGGATACAAACTATTGCACAAGATTTTCGTATTATGTAAATATTACATTGCTATATTGCTTATTGCAGCAAGGCTTTCCCCAGGTATGTCTTTACCTAATGCTTCCTTCTGAACGTATAAACAAAGCATAAGAACGGGCATCATTCTGTACCATTGTTGCTGTTCACATCAATCAAACCTTGAGCATCTATGGAACTGTAAGCAATATCGTTAATGGCTGGTTAACTATGAATATAGAGTCTAATAAGTCTCTAGGGCAACTTTTTCACCTAGCATTAATACTTCACTTAGGCCTATAAAAAGGCTCTCCAAGATAAGTACAGCTATAAAAGAATGCAACCGGTAAGTTTAACCCTAGCTATTAATAGCATCAGCTTATAAGTAACTACAGTACTAGAATTAGTTTAAGATAGATAACTTTATTACTAACTCTATCTTTAATAGTTCTGCAATTAGTATAAGCAGTACCAGTAAGTATTTTAAATATAATAGCGCCTAGTCTAGAAAATAAAATATCTTTATCCTAAATGGCAAAAGTAGCAGTTACATTAAGAATAGTCTATTTACTAAAGCTATTACTAATCTAGGACTGCTAAGTCCTAGCATAATAGAGATAAAGGCTATAATAATATCGCTTAACTATAACCTATAATATCTGAAAGATCTGTACCCTCGGGCAGTCTCTCAAGTGGGAACCGACAGATTTGAGCGAAATTTCCATCGCCTCTTGAAGAAATTCGGGCGAGACCTTCGAAAGGAAGCCAACAGTCCACAGCAAAAACAAGCTGTCATATTCGTTCGACATAATGCCAAGAGAACGGCGGCGGAATTGACGAGAAGTTTGCGTCAAGCTGACGAGGAACCGACGGTCTCCAAGACTGCTCTAGTCGACCAATGGGGCAGGCGAGCAATAGATCAGGGACCAGCCGATATTGGCTCTGCAGACGGCTTGCTTCAGTCTGAAAGGGACTGGGATGATTTACCTGCAAGCGAGTCTAGTGGCTCAGAGAGGGACGAGCAAATTTCATGTGTCACTATTCGAGAGATGAAAGATTTTATGGTATCAGCAAGAGCTTTCTCGATGCTACGCCAAGAATTCAGAGTCTGGCTCAAACTAGAGACGAGGAAGAACAAAAACGACTCAAAAGACGACCCGGAATCTTCGGAGAACGACGAAGAAGCACCCTCTTCAGCCCCAGAAAGAACTACGAGATGGTCGTCATTGCGGCTCTGGTTATGGAACCTCTACTGCCCCCCACCACCAGGCTTCCAGCGGATATCTTATACTTGTGTTAGTCTTGACCACTTTCCACATTGGATGGAAATGTCTAATATCCTTCTAGGGTTGTGGAGAGTTTACGTACCTTGATGTGAGGGAGTTATCGCCAGGTGGAGTGGAGAAATTTCGGCGAGAACTTCTTGAAAGCACTACCGCTGTTAGGTCTCGAACCGGATCTATGGCACAGCAGGGAGGCCATCCTGACTGGCCAACACCACTTCGGCCAATTCATTCGAACTCTGAGTCAAGACTCAGCAGCTCGAGGGGCCCCGCGGGTAGACTCCCACCCCTTGACTCGTCGCAAAGCCCGCAGCGTGGGAGTGCATCAGCCAGCAGAGCCAGCAGAGCCAGAGACCAGACTCGAGATCCTCAATACCTACTCATGTGTGTAAACACAAGGGACTTGATCGAGTTGGTTCACATCGAGGTTAGTAGGCTCACGAATGACCAATATCTCTTTGAGCGGATTCGCCAAAAGTATGGGGAAGTTCGCAAGGAGCACGAATGGAAGATTTCAGATGCTATTCCACTCCGCGTTCGAATCTTATTGAATTCAATGTTATCGTGGCTACCGAATTTGCCACAACTACCAGGACTTTTGACCTTCTTAGCCGACATGCTTCCAAATGCGCCGAGCATGAATCTTCACAAGGTTGCATCCGGAGATTTTGTCAAAGTGAGCGAGGCGTCCCGATTTCTAGATTTCAAAGACATAGTTAGAATAACCACCATATCTAGTTTCAATTACTTCCTATTGGGCTTAATTTCCACCCCGGATGGTTCTGGCTTAGACAATTCCCCCCAAAGTCCATGTCGATAACGGGTTATATCTCTACAAGCCAGTCCCGATGAAAGACGCCGAGGTTGCGGAGATTCCATTACTCCATTTGTTAAAGCGTGGCCCTCACACTGAAGGATTCTGGATCAGAAGATTTCCCAAAAAGCTCAAAGACGAGTTAACTTGGAGCCCAGAAGATGAGAGATCTCAAGATGGTGAATCAGAAGATGATGATCTGTCAAACACAGGATGGGGAATTCGCATCAACGAGGAAATAAACCAGGTCGTTGTTCTCCTATGGATACTTGGCTTCCTTATCATAGTTGGAGTTGCTACGATCATTTACGCAGTTGTTGCGTCTGATCCCCCTGCGGCATGGGGGTTGGGGGCATTTGTCGTTGCAGGGATAGCACTGGTATGGCCCACACTCCAGTACTATTCATTCAAAGAGAAGAAGTAGTAACTCGGTCTTGATTATAACGTTCAGCAGTGGTTATAGCTATATATCTCATCACACTCAGCTCCAACCCGTAGTGCAATGTGACGTGTTGAGACGCCGTGAATGATTGGGTTGTTCTATCGCTTTCCTTTGATTCGATAGATCTGCTTTTCCATGCGGCCCTTATCACTAGACGAATTGCGATAGGCCATGGTCATCGATGCCGATTGCCCATACAAGTCATGACAGGAATGCGAGAATACAAAAGATTATATATCGGACAGTAACAGAATGAAGAGACGAGTGCAGACACTGAGCTGCGGTCTTATCGAGGTTACATCAGATACGAAAGTCATACAGTTCATCCACCAGAATGGCGTCGCAAGAAAAATGATACCACCAGTAGCTTCCCGAATAGTGGCATACTCGCCCCTCGCCTCGACAAGAGCCTGCATCAAGATGATACCTCCGAGGCACGAGGCAATGAAGAGGATCTTTCGCACTTCATATCGTATCTGCGACCGATAAAGGCACCGATCATAGTGCATGTTTCGACTCATTTCGCCCGGTTACTGTAGGCATAGTGCATGTTTCGACTCATTTCGCCCGGTTACTGTAGGCAAAGCGCGCAGTACGGCAATGATGTGAAACTCCAACTGAGCATGCAGCATTGTGCTTCCTCTAGGGTATGGAAATGATAAGTAGTGCTCGTAGACCGGTGTGCTAGCTGTGTGCTGCAATGTGCTAGGACATGCCAAGGGCGCTTGTGCTGTCAACACGAGCTGCAAGGGGCAGGGAGGCTGCGTCCACTTTTTTCTTTTTAGCCAACGCACTTCGGCCGGATTATCGTGAAATGGCGAGTGTGATGTTCGAGAAACGTTGACTGCTTCAGTCAGACCCAAGTATAGCGCCCTTTTGCCGTGTCAAATGTTGAGCTATAAGAGGCAGTCATGCCGCGCAACTATAGACCATAGATGTTTAAAAGACGCCACGAATGAGTCAATTTCCTACATCATTCTCAACTTTTCCGCATCGTGATGGTATCACAACGAAACCTCGCCGGCGCTTTATGGTCTCGCCAAACTCCATGTTACATTAATCCAAAACAGAATTGGCCTCCCTTTACCCAGAAATTATTGGAAGATGATATCTCATCAGAGAACCAAGTGTCAGAAGTCATTGAGGATGTCTCTTCTTTGTTCCCCACGTCTAGGCAAACAGAGGAGGGCGACCTGGAAGCGCCAGGTTTCGCTAGTGTTGAGAACGATCACACCATCGATTGGGCGGACAAGGAGATTGATTTGGATCGGCTAGCTGACATCCATAATTGGTTGTGGATCGTGGGTCGGCCCATGCCGCCCCGTCCGCTCCATCAGCAGCGTCTGCTCAACAGAGAGATCGCCATCACTGAGAAAATGGACTTGCACCTTGTTTGGACGAAAGAACGCATGCTTCTTAAGCCGCTGCCGCGCTTCCTCCTTGATACAAGGTCCTGGAAAAATTATTCCAGTGTCATACAGTGCCTGTCCGTCCCGGCAGCCAGTGCGGCTGTCTTTGTCGACGGAAACGCGCACTCGGCTTCCTATTTTCGTACGCAGCCCTCATAGCGCACGAGAGCGATTTTTATATGGCCAAGGAAGCACGTCTTATTCCCGAAGAAGTACAATGGACAGCGTGGAGGAAGGCTGTCCGTGAGCTACTAAGTATATCGCCTATCTACCCCACTATTGACCCACGATTCCACTACGGGGAGCTTCGCCTCAGCCGGCTCAACAAGATCTACTTCTACTGGCAGACTCCACTCAGCGGCTATATATCTCGCTGGAACCAATACGACTCATTTTTTCACGACAATTTTGCGTTACTGGCCAGTTCAACTGTCTATATCGCTGTGGTTCTGACAGCAATGCAGGTCGGTCTTGCCACACAGGCTCTCCAGAATAACTCAGTCTTCCAGTCAGCATCATATAGCTTCACTGTCTTCTCTATCGTGGGGCCATTGGCCGCCACCAGCCTGGTGATGGTTACGTTCTGCTCCTTGTTCATCGGTAATTGGATTGCTACAAGACGGTACCATAAGCAAAGATCGGAACGAATCAACAGACAGTAATAGAATGAGGTCTCAGCTCCGCACGGCATCAATGGTGGTTGGTACACGTTGCATCGGCTTTGCCGAAGAGAATTGCTTTTTCCTAGCTGGATGGGTGCTCGGATCCTGTGTTCTGGATCGCAGAATGCCGCACGCACACGTCGAAGTCGAAGTATGGTTTGGTAAAAAGAAAATCCTGTACTGGGCTGTTTCGTATGCACTTGTTTACATTGATCTATAGGAGTTATGTCCTCTGGGTGTGCGCTAGGGTATAGCCAAATTTGTGATCCTCCTGGCATATCCATTCAAGCTCTAGGAACCGAGTTGTTTTATGGCAATAACGCAACGAACAAAGCGGATAATCACCAGGCAGGCGAGTTTACTTTTTATCAATGCATTATGTACCCAGCGTCTAGCCTGGAGGTACCAAGTCGCGCAGCTAAACTCGCCTGGTAAGATGATAGGCGCCGCATGGCGCCGTATGAACCAGCAGGGGAGCAGGAGTGCGGGCAGCTGACCAACCCTGCCGAACCTTTCAGTCAGCCCGGAATTGTCCAACTGTATTTCCACTTCTTCCTCTCTCACTCTGCTTTTGGCTCCTGCTCTTACTCTTTCAGACCCAAACACACCATATTCTTTAGCTGAGCGCTAGAATTGATATTCTTCCTATTCGTCCCGACACAGCTTGCACGCCCAAGTCAGGCTCCCCCCTACCAGTCATGGCCATCGATGTGGAACGGCATAAAAGCCCCGCTGCGCTGGTTCAAGTCTATCCCGTCGACGGGGGCGCCGACGCGGACATTGATGTCATTGCCATTCATGGCCTGGACACAAAATCCCCGGATACGTGGACGTTGAAAGATCGTGGCTATTCTACAGAATCAGTCAACTGGCTGCAAGAACTAGATATGCTTCCCAGCATTGTGGGACAGGCCCGGATCTTCACTTGCGACTGGCCCGCAGACATATTCCAAAGGTCCGTCCCAACGACGCTCGAGGAATCTGCTCAATTTTTGCTCCAGGTCATGAGACAGCATTTAAAACAGAGCGCACAGGCTGGAAAGGTCCGTTCGATTTTCTTCCTTGCCTCGTGCCTCGGGGGTATCATCTTGATCGAGGCTCTCGAGCTCGATCGTCATGGCGGCGGTGAAAGCGACTGGCCATCTCTTGTGGCAGCGACGCATAGTATCGTATTCCTAGCCACGCCATTTCTGGACACCGCGTTCCAAGATATGCCTGAGCTGACTCTGAAAGTCTGGGCTGCTTTCAAAGACCAGAGCGTGTCTGCACTCATCGACTGTGTGATGGAGCCAACCCCTAACTCAGACGAACTGGTGCGTAGATTCGTCGGTCTGACAGAAGAAAGACGTTACTATGTATTCGCCTTCTGGGAGGCTCATGAGACAAGTCTCTTGGGTAAAATACGCTTGGCTTGGATGTTTTCGCGCCGAGCCTTGCTGTTCTGCAAAGCTGCCTTGATTTCATCTTTAGTATTGTGTTTATTTTCACCTTGGCCACTACTTCTCTGTTTTCTTTGGGCACTAGGGTTTCCTTTATATCAACCAAAACAGGTACGTATGGGATGTTTGCGTGACCAAAGTCTAGTCCTGGGGCAGAAAGGATGCTGACAAGGCTAGCTGATTAACAGGAACTCGGCTACAGCCCAGTTTCTGGAGGGACAACGGCTCAACCGGAACCATGTCCTGATGAACAAATTCCGTAGTTCTAACTGCGATGATTATAAACAGGTTTCTAGAAAAATAGGGGAGTTGCTTGGAAGAATCCGCAAAGGAACCCCGCTGAAGCAAGCCGACGCTTGGGTCCGCGACAAGCACTATGCCGACGAACGGCTCAAGATCAGCCGACTCTCGGGCGATCCGTTACCGCTGGGTCGGTGCTACATCAATCTCACTATACTGAAGCAGTCTGGCCAAGACGCAGGTCGCCGTAAGAAAGGAGACAATGCCCTTTCCCAGTTCTCGCTCTTCACACGACAAAAGGTCCAAATTCCAGATGAGAGTATGCAAATCGAGTTGGCATCGATCTTCAAACAACGCCAAGGACCTGACGGTCGGAAGATTCAACCTAGACGAATCTTAATCCGAGGACGTGCTGGGGTTGGTAAGACAACATTGTGCAAAAAGATTGTCCATGAGTTTACACGAGGTACGTGGGCTGAGTGGAATCAGCTGTTTGACCGCATTCTCTGGGTGCCTCTGCGAAACTTGAAGCTAGAAGAAAGACGACGTGAGCCTACGTATGACTTTATGCGTCTCTTCCATCATGAGTACTTTTCTCTGCCCAATAACAGACAGGATCTTGCTAAAGAACTGTCCCTGGTTGTTGAAGACGAGAATAGTAAAACTAAAACCCTGTTCCTTCTCGATGGACTAGATGAAGTATCTCAGGACCTCGAGGACGGCGGGAGTATGGCTTGCTTCCTTAATGAACTTTTGAAGCAGCCGAACGTCATCATCACGTCCCGACCATCGGTTAAAGCCCCTCCTTATCTAGATCTTAAATTAGAAACGGTCGGCTTCCACCCTCGTCAAGTACTGGCCTACGTCGAAAGGGCATTCACCAATCCAGATACTGGCATGGTCGATTTGAGAAAGACGGAAAAGGTTCGATCATTCCTTAAAAGCCATTGGCTTATCGAGGGCCTTGTGCGGATCCCGATCCAGCTGGATGCGCTCTGTTACACCTGGGACGACTTCGATCCCGACAGTGTGCCAAACACGATGACTGGTATGTATAGAGCTATCGAGCAGAAGTTGTAGAAGAAGGATGTCGTGCGTTTGAAGAAGATGTCTCAAGACCACGCAGGGTCAGCACGTCCTGCCGAGATCTGCTATAAGGTTAAAGTTGAGCTCGCAGTTCTGGAATGCCTCGCCTTCAACGGCATGTACAGTGGTGTGATTGACTTCACACCGGCACACCGAAACGGCATTGATCATATGCTTGCAGAGTCAACTTTGACACTTGATCAGACACTTTCACAGCTTTCCTTCCTGCGCACATCGAACCCAAGTGTAATGGTGAAGGACCGAGAGTATCATTTCATCCACCTGACCTTTCAAGAGTACTTTGCGGCACGGTACTTCGTACGACAGTGGAACGACAAGCAACAGCTTAAATATGTCTTTCCGCAACGGAAGAACGATCAGACCAAAGCTCCTACCGACCCCCTTCTTTTCCTTCAGGCACACAAATACACAGCGCGCTATGATGTCTTTTGGCGCTTTGTCGTGGGCTTGTTCGATGCTGAAGAGGGTGATAAAGCATTGGAATTCTTCAAGGTGATGAAGGGTGCTCTTTTAATATTTTACTTCTAAAAGTAGAGCCTTTTTTACTAGACTTAACTTAAGGTATTAGCTCTTTTAGTATTTTACCTTTAACGGTAAAGCCTTTCTTATTAGACCTAACTTAAAGTATTAATTCTTTTAATATCTTACCTTTAAGGGTAAAATCTATTTTATTAGACTTAATTTAAAGTATTAATGTAGTTAGAATTTTACCTTTAAGGTTAAGGCCTTTTTAATATATAATATTTAAAATATTAATATAGCTAGACTTTTATTTTTAAAGGTAGACTTTTTCTTTTTAATATATAAATTATATTTTTAATATTAATTCTTTTATAACTTTTCTTTAAGTAATAGACTTTTTATAAACCTTTATAGTATTCTTTAATAGACTTAAGTATTTTTATTATTTATTATTTATTAT
>JABFER010000197.1:0-32643 GCA_013618295.1 Fusarium armeniacum | reverse complement strand
GTAGGTACTAAGGTAGGTAGGCTTTGAGGTATAGAGATAAACAGTCTAAGAAGTATTATCAAATTGGCATAACCCAAACTACTGAGGTAATTATTTCGCCTCCTGAAGCATAGGGCCGTCTATGAGGAGGGTGACCATGGACGGCCAACAACAGTCGGCCCCCTGCAACTGGCCAAACATTAACTTGCATTCTGCCTGTATTAAGTATATGTGAAGTCATGCGATTCTAACCCCCCTGAGTTCACCCGGTGATTGACTTTATAGGCGTTCTGGAGCTTTTTTTTTTTTTTTTTTGAAAACACTGCTTCACTCAGCTGTGAACTTTGGATGTACGTACCTTTTTGCTTCATATACATTCGACCCACATTATTTTCAACTTGGAGACTTTGGAAGAAAGATGCTCATATAATTGAAGAGTTTAATTGAATTTGTATTTATAATTATTGCAACTTTGGGAAGACAAGCTATTTATTCATTGTGCGATGGCTTTAATCCACAAGGTACCTCGTGTAGATTGAGTTGCCAGTGCCAGTATCAAGTGCTAATCCAAGTGCCAGCCGTTAACAGCTGGCAGCCGCATAAAATAAAATGTATTCACATCCACAGCCTTGGGGTTTGTTATTGATCCCCGGCTTTTTCTTTTTCTTTTTTTCCCTTTCTTTCTTCTTCTTCTTCTCCTTCTCCAATTCATTTTGTCTCTTATTTTCCCTCTCATCACCCCATACACATTTCTTGACAACTAGGCTGTGTGCTGGTGTCATTTGCTCTTACCCTGCGACTTCTACCTGGATCACCCAATTTTCTTAACCCTATCACGATTTCAAGTACGGCCCTGCGTTGATCTGATAAATCTACACCATGGCCGCAAGGCTCAAGAGTCAACTACTGCCGACTCAAAATGGGGTCCAGGCAAGACGGCCACAAGCTGGTAAAGCAAATGGCCAGCAGGAGCGATCTCTATCACTTGACGAGGCACTCTACAATCATCTTGTTTTGCCTCCCCACCTTCCTCACAGACAGGATCCCAACTTGAACGACATAGAGAATGCACTCACGGAGCTTTTGCTGTCTTCTGTAAAGCATCTTCAAAGCCTTCCCAACAATGAGCACAGCGCCTCTATATGGGAGTCCGTCCGACGTGGTCTCGACACCACCAAGAACATTCACATCGGAGGACATGTTGATCGTACTAAGCTTGCACGAGAACTGAATGACCTCGGAGAATCAGACTTTTTGGTCGTCTATACTTCAAGCCAGAATTGCGCGCTCTACATTCGTAGATCCCAAGAGTACGTCGAACCTCCAAACGCAATCGTAGTCATGTTTTGCCCTACTAACATTTCAAACAGTCCGGTCCTTGGTGCTTCAATAGTGTTCGAGGCCTTCGAAAGTTCAGCTCGCAACGAAGATATTCTAGCAACCGATAACGCTCTCCAGTGGGACTTCCCTGGCTGTGCAGTGGCTGTCCCCCTTGACACTTTCCGTGAGAATGGCTTCGTTTCGCACCTCGCCAATTTCCTCGACAATGCTTCGCGTGAAACTCTATCAGAGTTCTCCGCCCATGCGCTCAAAGCTGGCACTTCGATGCCCGAGTACCGGAATGCTTCTGAACCAGCTCTTATATCCTCCATGCTCATGGGAATCCTCCAACAAAACGGCCGTCGGCTTGCACCCACGCTTTTGCAGAAGATGGTGCGAGACGATGTTTTATGGAAAAATGCCGACAAGCCCTGGAAACGACTCCCCTACTGGCTTGTGTTGCGCGTCGCCATCTCACGCTACCTCGCCCAGCGTCTTGGAGGCGAGGTTGGCCGTATCGAGTATAAGTTTTTGATGGTGCATCTGCTTAGTGAGTTCCTCGGCCATGTGCAGCGAATGAATGTCGGTATCGACCGACTGGAGTTCCTCAAGAAGAAGATCTGCAGACGTCTAGTCAAGTTAGATCTTGATAAAGAGAGGGCTCAAGATCCCCTTACAGCTGACAGGGTTGAGTATCTATTTTCACGCCTGAGCCCTGGCATTCAGAATGCAGTATCGAAAGCAACCCAGTTTATTGAGGTTTCTTGGAAGCAACAAAAACTAGCCATGACCAAGACTATTCCCATTCTTCCAAAACAAGCAACCTTTGAAGATGCGAAGGTGGACCTAAAGATCACTGGACAGTATCTGTACAAGATTTGGCAAGGCTTCTCTCGGCCTGTGAAATTTGAACTGAACCAACAAAGCACTGTCAGTGTTGCAGAGGCCGCCAAGCAACACCTGAGCTCGTTCGCTCGCGAACATTTCAAATTGATCAAAAACGAGATGGCTCACAATGAATTTTGTGACGACTGCAGTTTCCCCCCACGTATAACGATCGAAAAGGCAAGCACTTTCATCAAGGAATATCTGACACGGGCATCTGTTTACGTGGACATGCCCGAACTCAAGAGCACAATGATCTTAAACATCATGGACCTTTGGGTTACCATGGACAAGGCGGCTTGCTCCCTTTACCCTATCCTGGGAGAATTCCATCCTCTTTTCCGTCCAGAGATGATTGATGTGCTGCTGCTTCCGACGGTGGTTGAGATGAAGAGACTTCAGAGGGTCCAAGTCTATCTTCAAGATCGCATTGCCTCATGCAAAGGGTCAACCGCGAGCATCTTCGATGACCCAGTCCGTGGGTCTTTTGCACATCGCTTCTACGACTCGTCCGAAATGTCCGACGAGATGAAGGACTTGCATGAGTCGATCGAAACCTGGGCCGCCACTGTGCGAACTAACAAGGAGAACGAGTGGAGGACCAAGACAGAAGAGTACGCTCGATTATCGAAAAGCGTGGATGAGAGTACGTGTCTGTACTTGGTCAATGACAACGATCCATTCGCTCAACCTGTGCACGATGACCGCGACTGCCGTCGTTGCTTTCTCAAGCGCAAGATGAATAGAATGCAGATACAAGCCTACGAACATCCTCTGCCTTCCGACCCATTCGTCGCAAAAGCTGTGATTTTTGAACTCCTCTGTCCCCAGACTTTGGCGAACTATCGTGACGTAACCTGGACTATCATGTCTCACCTAGCTATGCCAGCGGAGGAAGGCATTGTGCCAAAGTGTTGGGCCCGGGAATACCAGCAATTACATCAATTTTCCAACAACTCGTCCATGAGTTGCTCTCTGGCATCCGTCACTAAGCCATGTAAGTTTATATTTTCGTATTTTATTCATCTGTGAAGCCATCAAACCCGTGCTGACACTGTTGATGTATTTAGTTCTCATCACACATTATGCCACTTTGAGGTTCCCTGTTGAGTGGGATGACGGTCGATCTGGGGTTTGTCGACCCAACGGATTGAAGCTGACCTATTGCGATGATCGCTCGAAGCGGTGGCCTAGCCGCCGAGGTCATCTTAGCTTCTTGCAACATGTAAAGCTTCAAATCCCTCGCTTACCACAATCCACATTTTCTCAGATCATACAAGACACATCTTTTAAGAGTGTCTATGGAGCCTCATCTTACGAGATCATGGCAACAGCATCTAGATGTCCCCAGGGAGTCAACGTGCACGAGTACCTTGCTTTTCAGACTGTTGCTTCAGGAAAGTCCAGGCGTTGGTTATCGATCCTTACGGAGCTGGCATCTGCCAACCTGAACTTTTCTAATGAGGCAACTGTGATGCTTCTGTGTCACTTGGCTATCCAGTGTGGCCCCTTGGATAGTACCGGAAGTGTTTTCAGACTCATTCATGAAGTATTCCGCGACCCGAACTTCTGTGTGAGATTACTTGAACAGCTCGCGTTTCGTCTTGATAGTCTATCCGCCAACTGGAGAGAAACCCACCTAATGGAGCTGATCATCACCTTCACGATACGCACATTGGACTTCGCTTGGGAAGCCGGCATGCCCAACATCGCCAATGAGGCAGTTTGCCTCCTATTGCGGGCAAGAGCTACCTGCGTCCGCTGGTTCAAACTCCTTCGTATCGAATCTTACAAGTTCGTAGATGCTGAAACAGCCCAGCGATTCCAGCAATATGCCTTGTGGGCTGCTATTTTGTGCAAGCGCACATTTACTCCCCTAGTACATGGACCACTGGGACTAGACGGCACGGCTCTAGAAACTTATATTCAAAGCAGCATTATGCTGAACGACAATCTTGTTGTCAAGCTAGAAGCTCTACCGCAGGTTCTCCAACATGCTATCATTCGGGACATCCGACTTTCATACCGTCTTTCCGAGTTAGTGTCCGAATCCATCCTTCAGAACCCCGACTCCTTCCGCCTTTCACTTCAGGAGATGTGGCCAGAAGAGGAGGGGTGTGCCAGGACGTTCAATGAACTGAAACTTGAGCCTGAAGCGCCTTGTTGGATATCTTGCCGTACCAGAGCAGGCGAGGCTTGTGATGTTACGGAGCAGACGGTTTTCTACAACTACGTGCAAGGGACCTTGCTTGTGGACGGCCGTCCGATGGGGGTGAGTTTATCCTGATCGCTTGACCAAAAGGGGGGGCAAGGAGAAGACTGTAGAGAAAAGGTCGCGGGGTATTTACACCCAGCTCTACGATGGTTCTTCTGCCTTTTGAATTCTGATTTTTCCCCCTTTTCCGGTATAAGGCTGCTACTGATTCAAAAATGCTAATTCGCTTCATAGAAACTTCCGCAAGACCCAAATCATGCAGTAGTACTGGAGGAACTTTTTGGAAACCAATCTCTTTTGACGTTCCCATCGAACCGCCGTGGAATGCAATATGTTCTATGTGTATCCCCTTTCGATTACCAAATTCATGTCGGGTACAGCAACACGAAGGAGCTTCTCGTGAGAGCTTTCCGCAAGCAATATTCATTGCAGCTCATACCCCGAGAGGTGTTCCGCAATGGCATCCATTCTGACCTACCAGGCCCATTAATTGACGATTGTTTCCACTGGCTGTAAGTGATGTTACATTGAACTAGATTATCACGGCACTTCCTACAGCTTGGCTAACAAATATAGGAATCTAAGGAATGGTGAGGTCTTAATCACCAGAAAGACCAAGCCTTGGCCGGATAATGACTTCAGATCATTTGTTCTCAGCATACAAGATTCCACCTGTACGAGGAAACGACTTCACAAGGGAAAGCCGGCTAAAGACTATGTGGTCAACACTTACAGCCCGCTATTCAACCGCGTCACTAGAATCCTAGACTCTTTTGAGGATCGTGATCAGATCCTGGTGTATCAGCCTGAAGGCCGAAACCTTACAGTCGAGCTTCGACGACTTAACCTTACATTCCATACTAACAGGAACCGACTCCTTCAATCACCTCAACTACAATGCCAGATTGATGAGAACCAGGATGCAGGAACCTGGTACGGCCTACGCAGCAAGCTAGTATGTACCAGCCTCACCAACCCGATGCACAGATCTGTCTTGGTACCCTTGGGTCATCTGGTTGCGCAGTCAGACGGGTGCCATGTCACGGTGAGAATCACGGCGACAGGCAAGTATGGTAGGTTCAACATCAACACGACCTTGGGACGGGTTGACTGTGCACCAGAGCCTACGCTGGTGTTCACCAAGGCACTCCTTCATGCATGCACCTCTTTTCTTTTGCCAGACCCCTTAACGGGCCGTACTGGCACTGAAGAAGCCATTCAGTGGCTCCAAGCAGGTATTTCACAGCCATGGACGCCGCTCACGCCCCCTTCTATGGCTGTATTACGGAGGATTGCTCAATTAACGCCCCAGAGAGTCTATTACCCTCCGGAACTTCAAGTAATGCGGACAGATTACTGGATTGATAAGTTACCTCTGAGACTGCAAAGTTCCGCGTTCCGACCTATAGTGGATCGGATCCTAGAAGGTTCTGCAACTTTGGCAATATTCGCAACCAAGGACCAAGCTACCATTGAACAGCCAGAGTTGCCTCCCGCTGGTGAGCCACACCTACATACGCGAGTAATGTTGCGACAAGAAGCTGTTGATAGATGTTTGGAAAGTGCTTCCAGTCGCACGCAACCCGCAAACCGCCTTTATGTGTCTCGAGACCGCCCTACTGTCAACAACATCATGCATCGCAACGTGCTGGAGGTCATTCATTTGATTCGTCAATGGCCAAAAAGCTTCAAGACTACTGATGCACTGGCTCAAATACTCTCACAAGGTGGGACTGTTGGTGGTTTCATAACCCCTTTAGAGGCGACATCCCTCAATGAGAAGCTGAAGGTTGATATGCTTCAATCGTGGGGTCCACTAGTCCGCTTTGCTCGAGAAGCGGCAGCTGACCGTTACAAGTTGATGTACCTACTTGGGCCAATGTCATTCCATCTGGATGCCAACATGCCGCTCCTGAGAACTTTGGTCGCATTTTCAGTCTTCACGGATCTCACTGACCTCCAGCTCCCACAGTGGGAAGAGTTTGAACATTTCCAACCTAACCAAACACCACAACTTGATTATGTCCTTCAACTCCTCAAGCCCTACGAAGTCGCCCCGGCAGAGAGTGTTGTAGCGGGACTCGGCCAATATTCGAGTGGAAAGGTTCTGAGAAAGCTGCAGATTGAATGAGCTAAACATGAGTCCAAGGTGGAAGAAGACTGCAAGTTCTTTGCCAACCATCTCCTGAGTCAGTGGCCATGCTTGGAGCCTACTGTTAGTGGCCTGGAACGTTCGATCCTGATTGATATCGGGCCTGCTTTGGAGGCTATCCGCCCAGAATGGAGACGCCTGTTTATGAATAGAGACCTGGCGGAACATGTGAAAGAAGTTCAAGCTATTCTTGACAGGCGTTCACTGAACGATAGGTACGAACCCCCTCCGGTGCCCTCCTCGGAGGATGTTTACACCGTGAGGATACGAGGAGGAGAGCTCGTGGACCTTCGTCAGCTGCTGGCGAAACCGTACAGCATTGTCAAGGCAGCTTCTAAGTCCAAACCAACTCTGCCGGAATGTCATGGTTCAACAGACCGGCCTTTTCTGAGCGAAAATGACTTTAGCCAACGTTTTGGCAATTTTGGAAGGAAGAGTAACATAGTTGCAGGTGTAGGATCTGGTGTCAATATACGGATGTCTGACATTGCAAAGACTGGCACAGAGTTGTTCCCTACAGGTCGACAAGTTACTGAGTCCGCCGCAAGACTGAGAACGATTGCTCAGCGCTTGGGCTCTTCTAAATCAGCAGTCAGGCGCCGCTACGCCGATGACTTCCAGCAAAGCCTGAATGCATTTGAGCGGCTTGATAACTCGCAACGATTCACTGGCGTCATGCAGACGCAGGATACCGCTATTTCGCTTAGTTCTAAAACTATTGAGGACGGGTTCTATGCCATCAGCTCAGCCCTGAATGTGCCTAGTCACGTTTGTTCACAAAGACGCATCTTCTGGCTCAAGGCTGGAAACCTGTGGCCAATTGTGACGAAATCTACCTTGCTTTCTTGTCTCGGCTCTGTGGCATCCCAGGGTTCTCACTTTGGGAGCGGAATGAAAAAGGCTCTTCTGAACATGGGAATCAATATCACCAAATACCAAAGAGAGGTTCGCCTCCACGATCTGGCGTTAAAGAAAGCATCCGGCAGGTACCACGAAGAAGATTCCAACAGAGGTCACTCAAATTGGAGCCCAGAGGAATATCCAGATTGGCTACTTCTTGAAATCGAGTCTGATATGATGATTCGCCCTGTCCAGATCGATGTCGCCTTGGCAACAATTTCACCCGAGTCCATGTCCAACTCTGTTCTACAGATGAATATGGGCCAAGGTAAGTAGTGAGAACGACTAGTGACACGAACTTTGTTGGAGCTAACCAATCATACAGGTAAAACCTCGTGTATTATCCCGATGGCAGCCGCAGCTCTCGCGAACAAGAAACAACTTGTTCGTATCATTGTACCGAAAGCTCTGCTTCAACAAACAGCCCAGTTGCTACAAGCCAGGCTCGGAGGTATCTTAGGTCGTGGCATCCGACACGTTCCTTTCTCTCGAAGGACGCCCACAACTGAGAAGAACATCCGAGTGTATCACTCTCTCCATCTGGAAATGCTCAAGTCCGCAGGTGTTATGATCTGTCAGCCCGAACACCACATGTCTTTCATGCTCAGTGGCCGGCAACGACTTTTGGATGAGCAACCCCAGCAAGCGGGACCAATGATCAAAGTACACGACTGGCTTAGCAGAGTCTCACGAGATATTCTTGACGAGTCTGATTATACCCTGGCAGTTCGAACCCAACTTATTTATCCATCCGGTTCTCAGACGACAGTTGATGGCCATCCACACCGATGGCTTGTTGCCGAAGCTGTGCTTCGACTCGTTGACAACCATTTGTATGACCTTTCGAACGTATTCCCACATTCTATCAGCGTAATTCGCCGAAAGGGTGGAGGTTTTCCGTTTGTCTTCTTCCTCCGACAGGATGTTGAGGATGAATTGGTCCGCAGACTGACGACAGATATCTGCCAAGGCGCCGCAGGTATACTCCCATTAACTGAGCAGGCGATGCCAGCCAGAGACCGGGTTGCTGTCAAGGAATTTGTTTCCTCAGCTAGACCCCGGCCTACGAGTATCAAGCTTGTTCGGGATCTATCGCCAGATAAGCCTAGCTTGAAGCAAACTATTTATCTTCTTCGCGGTCTCCTTGTCAACCGCATCCTCATGATGACACTAAAGAAGCGTTGGAACGTTGAGTATGGTCTCCACCCTCAACGTGACCCGATCGCTGTCCCGTTTCATGCCAAAGGTGTTCCTAGCGACCAGTCTGAATGGGGCCATCCTGATGTGGCTATTCTTTTCACGTGTCTAGCGTTCTACTATGAAGGCGTTAACATGTCCCAACTTCGACAGTCTCTAGAGCACATCTTAAAATCCGATGATCCTTCGACCGAGTACGATACATGGACAAGCAGCACCGACAACTTCCCACCATCCCTCAAGGCATGGAACTCGATCAACGTGGATGATGAGATGCAGCTGTGGGAGATATGGAAAGTCGTCAGGTACAATGGTGTTGTAGTCGATTACTTTTTGAACAACTTTGTGTTCCCACGACACGCAAAGCAGTTCGAGGTGAAATTGCAGTCGAACGGTTGGGACATCCCTCTATCATTACTCGGCATCACTTCAAGCAACCCAAAGAGCTCGACGGACAAGCCCCTGAGTACAGGCTTCAGCGGTACAAACGACAACCGAACAATGCTGCCGCTAAACATTGAACAACAAGACTTGAATAGCCTCCATCACACCAGTGCTGAGGTTCTCACGTATCTTCTTCATCCACGAAACCGGCGTTGCATTTTGCCACAGGACGTACTGAAGTCAAACCCTGGAAGAGCGTCTGAGATTGATCTTCTCAATTGCTTGAAATGGATGTCAATCAGGATTTTGATTGATGCCGGTGCGCAGATTCTAGAAATGGACAACATAACCTTTGTCGGACAATGGTTGAAGATTGATCACCATGCCTTGGCAGGCTTGTATTTTGATGAGGAAAACAAACCTTGGATCTTGACGAAGGAAGGACGAAGAACACCCCTCATTGCTTCCCCTTTTGCAGACGACCTCAGCAACTGCCTGATCTATCTGGATGAGGTATGGAAGACGTTTCATTGAATGAATTGACCATTTTAACATGTATTTAGGCACATACGCGCGGTACTGATCTCAGGTTACCTCCTGGTGCCAAAGGCGCCCTTACTCTACGACTTGGCCAAACAAAGGATCATACTGTACAGGCCGCCATGTGCCTTCGCCAGCTCGGAACAACGCAATCTATTTCCTTCTTTATTCCTCCCGAAGTCCACCAAAGTATCGCTGATCTCCAAGGCATAACTATGCACGATTCAATTGACTCGGCCGATGTGTAGGTCCGCTATGGCATACGCTCCCAACTCAACTAACATCTTCTTCAGTATACAGTGGCTTCTAGATAATACCTGCGATCAAATCGAACAACTACAACCCCTTTACTACTCTCAAGGAATGGATTACTGTCGAAGAATGCAAGCCGCACTGGATCACTCCAGGTTCTCGCATGACAAGGCAGAGCGAAAGGCATATGTGCAGGCGATCAAACAGGATGAGAAGCAAAGCTTGCAAAGCCTTTACGAACCAAAGACGAAAAGCCGCCTGCCCGGTATGCAAACGTCGAATAATGAGGTTCTCAAAGGCTTTATTATGGAACTCAATGCCCGAAGAAAGACTTTCCAAGATACTGGGAAAGCAGTCCACGCATCTACTTTGCAAGAGGTTGAACAGGAAAGAGAGGTTGCCTTTGAAGTTGAGTCTGTTCGACAGGTCAAGAAGCCACAGCATTATGCGGCGCTCTCCTTTCCGGGTCTCAATGCCAGCCTTGAAGCTTTTATTAGAACTGGTAGGCTCCCTGCAGACAACAACTATTTCGTCCATGTATGCCATGCGATTGCAAGAACTGGTGTCGGTCGCAAATTCAAGGTGCAATCTGGAGCCACGAAATCCAAGTTGTTCCAAACAGTCGAATTCGGAAGAACGATCAGACCTCACGGCGACCTCTCCATGGACAATTTCCTGGTATGTATCACAAATTAGTTGAGCTGCGCCGTACTTACAAAGTCTTAGCGTCCTGTTAACTGGGTTCTTTGGAGCTCAGTCGCCGACATTGCTGTTATCGTCATACCTGAAGAAGCTGAAGCTCTTATCCCCCTCATGAGAGACCTCAATGCCAATGTGAATACACACCTCCTTGTTTATTCTGCACCTATAACCCGGAAAATGCTTCAGTTCAACGACATGAACTTCCATAGCATCCCCCCTCTGCCTTCGTCATGGAAGGCGCCAAGCTGGTTGCAAATTGAATTGGGAATCTACAGTGGACGGCTTTATTTCGAATGGGAAGAGTATCTTTCCATGTGTGCCCTACTTGGAATCCAGGAGGCTGCCGCGAGAAATGACGCTGAAACAGATGGTGAACGTCCCGAAGACGAAGTCAATCTGGAGGATGGCGAGCTGAGTATACCCACTGCATGCGAGCAGAAGCAGCTTGTTCAGACCCCCTTAACCTTTTTGCAAGAATGGTTGGCTGTCCGTCGCCGAGGCCAGGATTTCGCTCACAGCCCAATGGGCTATGTCAGCCAAGGCAAACGCCTACAACAAGACCACATCTTCTTCAAGCAGGCTGAACACGTCTCTGTCGAAGGCAACGATACCATGACCCCGCTCCCCATGAGCGTTCCAACTGGTAGACATGAGCATCAAGACGATGGAGAGGACGGCGTGGATGACATGGGTGCTAATGAAGTTTGTAGTGACTCGAGCGATGATGAGATCGAGTACGATGAGTCAGAGTACGGCAGCACATCCTCGAGTGATTGATAAAGCGCATAATGGGTGCACAATAACAACTCAGTTCAGAACAGAATGTATTATGATACTGTCATAGATACCTTTTAGCAATTTGCCCTATTGCGATGATGATCTGTGTGATTAGTGATGTGCCCTTTAGAGTCCCGGGATTCCTACCGCATCTTCCCCATAAAGTTCCCATTCGAAGCTCTTGGCGTCCACAAACCATCTTTAGAGACTAAACAGGAATAACCGAGAGAGGATTTCACTTTGAATCATAGGCTACATGTAAGATTCAATACACCCAGATCAGGTTAGATCTGTGCAGCAATCAAGGAGACTCGGAACATTGAAATACGCGATGATGCATTCGTCACAGAGCAGCGTAAAGACTTGTAGATTTTGAAAGAACTAATGCATTTCTATCTCGATTACTTGGGCTAACAGTTATCCGATCATATCTGACATGATGCTTTCCCATCCATCTAACTGCCTCTCAATTAAACCCGTGTCCCAGCATTAAGCATTACACCACCCGTCCAAGAAAATTCGTTTCAAATCGTGACAATAATACAGAGCAAATCGCTCGACATGAATGCGCCATTTGCTAATGGAAATAAGGTGCTTGCAACGTGACATAGTTCAGTTTGCAGACTCCCACACTAAACTGTCGTCAAGCCGCTTGAGCTCATGTGGTGTCCATCGGTAAACACCTTGACGCAGAGCGGAGATCACGGTCTCTCGTTTGACGAACTGAGACGGCGCATTTGCGCGGCAGGACGCAGCGATACAGCTGTTATCGCTCCAGCCAATACGGAAATCATCTCCCCACCAGACTCGAAGGTTTGACGAGACACGTAAGGTGATCAGGATCGATGAGAGGTCCTTGTACCCATCCAGATCAATCCGGGTCAGCTGGTAACCGCCCTCGGAGAACTTCGGACAAGCAGGCACTTGCTTGGTTTCCGACCAAGCGATCGATTCTTCGGTGGATGAAGTCTCGTTCCAGCGATAGGCTGAGATATCAAACTCACACCACTTTTCGTCTCCGCGGGCATCGCATCCAAGGTTCGCACCAAAGAAGTCGAAGCGGAAACAAGGGCTAGCGGCATGAGGGCCTACACCAATCTGAGCGACGTCTCCTGAGATCGTAGTTGTAGTGTTCGAAAGAGCGGGAGGAACGAACTCCACAAGCTGGCCGCCGGAAGATGGGATGTATGGTTGGGACTGCTGTGAAGTTGGGGGCGCAATGAGGAAGCCGCCAGAAAACCAAATATTCTCAACCGGGTTGAAGAGAGGTCCAGGCTTAGAGTTGTCGAACTGAGCGGAGTTAGCGAAAGTCAAATTGGTTAGTACAAGGAGACTTACATCAATGGTTGTGTTACCAATGCTCCCACCTGCAGGGCAAACGGTGGGAGAACTGGCCTCAGAGATTGTGGTCACGGATGCGGATGTTGCACTCGACAAAGAAGTGGTTGAGTTGGACCAAGTAGTCATGGCCTGACGACGAGCCAGCCGCCTCATAGGTACGTTGACGGTAGCGAGTGTGGTAAGAGGATAGTCGAATGTGTAAGAGGTGGTCTCTGCCTTGATGACGTTGGTCCAGGTGGAAGTCTGAACAGCAGAAAGAGGCCACAGGGTGCTTTCAGTGGCAACGGATCCGTAGGCGGGCTGAGCCGGTCCGCCAGGAGCACCATCTGAAGGGTTAGACGCGAATGGAGGCTGAGCAACGCCATCTGAGAAGATGGGTGTGTCAGGAGGGTTAGTGATGGAGGTGACAGTCCAAGTGAGGGTTCCGGTGGTTGTACCAGTCGCGGATACACCTTCTGCAGCAGCGCTACCATCAGTCAATATAGCTGAGACGGAAGCATCGGGGATACCATCGTCGTATCCAATGAGGGTTGGGGTATCCGTTGAAAGAGGACTCCAATCTCCAGAAGTGGGCAGAGGTCCAGAAATGCCTGGTGTTACTCCCTGAGGAGCACTGACTGAAACTCCGAGGGCGGAAGAGTCGCTAAATACAATAGTCTGCAAGGTTGGTGTTGGGTTGCCATCTGGGCCCATGATCGCAGCTGTCGTGGTGACGGTATAGGCTCCGGTAGGGTTGAGTGACGAACCAATCTGGCCATCAGCATCGGCGGTTGGGAGTGTCAGGCTTGTGCCAGAAGGCGTTGCAGTAGCCACGGGCACGACAAAGGTTGTGTCAACAATGGTAGGGAGGCCATCTGGTCCTACAGTAGTGTATGTGATGCAAGTAGTGACACTAGGCATATTTCCATGGGCATCATCAGAGGGGATGCCTGCAGAGGAAGTCAATAGGCCAGGAATACCAGTAGGCAAGCCAGATGGGAGTGAGTCAGAGACAAACGATGGGTTGGCTGGAAGCTCAGATTCTGTATTGACAGATCCAGGTATGACCCAAGTTGTGTCGACAACGGTTGGAAGACCATCGGAGCCAATCATGGTGTAACTCGTACAGGTTGCAATACCGTCGCTATCAAGTCCTCCCGGTCTAGTGGCAGCAGTGGGGATATGCGGCGGGATCTCGAGGGTGTTTGTGACTTGGAAAGTAGCAGGTGATGTGACACCGTTTGGAAGAGCATCGGAAGCTCCTGAGGGAAGTACAGGGTCACCGCCGATAGTGACATCAGCGTTAACTGGACCAGGAATAACAAATGTAGAATCGATGACAGTAGGGAGGCCATCGACACCAATAACAGTGTAACTGGTGCAGGTTGTGACTTGGGCGACATCATCTGGGCCAGGGGCAGTGGCGACTTGGCCACCAAGGCCGGAGGAACCAAAGGGAGGAAGTGCAGTAATACTCACGAAGTCTCCAGAAGAGGCAGGGGCAGAAGCATCACCAGGATCTCCGGATGAAGCAGTGGCAGCTGGGATATTCCAGGTGGTGTAAAACACAGTAGGATTACCATCCGCACCAATTACGGTGAAACTTGTGCTTGTGATCACGGCCGAACCTCCAAACCCATCTTCGGGTGATCCGGATGTAGGAACTGGAATAGTAGGAAGACCTAGCTCCGAGGAAATAGTAGATAGCGGGCCTTGGGGGTCAAATGTTGCGGATAGTTGGGAAGATTCTTCGAAGGAAGGTGTGCTGATAGGGATGACCCAGGTTGAGTCCACGATGGTGGGGAGGCCATTGGAGCCAGTGATGGTGAACGTCGCGCATGTTGTGACACCTGCATCAGGTCCAGTCCCAGGTAGAGATCCAGCAGGAGAGTTGGAAGGGTTCTGGAATTCTGGGATACCGGTGAAGATCGGAGAAGGGATGGGATAGCCTAAAGACGTTCCGTCGGGGAGTTCTGGGCTATTACCATTTTCGGGAGATCCTGGTGCCGCTGACGGTTGAGCGTTGCCTGGGATCACATTTCCACCGCTACTGATGACAGTAGGAAGTCCGTCTTGGCCAGTAATCGTGATATATGAACGCGATGGCTGACTAGTACCATCTCCACCGGGGATGTTAGTGAACCAAGGAGAAGTCTCACCCTGACCCTCAGATCCGGCTTGTGTGGTGACTGGAAGGCTATCGCTGGCTTCCTGGGCAGGGCCTGCGGAGGGAAACTGGGGCTGGTTGCCAGGAATACCTCCGTTGGGAGAGACAGGTGTTTGAAGAGGGGTGGGTGCCAGTGTGTTGATTCCCGAGGCTCCCGGATTTCCAGCAGACAGGCCGTCGGAAGCGCTGTCAGAGTACTGAGGAGCACCGTTCTGGCCAGGGGTTGGAGGAAAGAAAGGGGATTCAGGGCTGTTGTGAGAACCGCTCTCACCATTTGATCCAGAGCCGTTACCATCGTGGGGATTGGTCCCATCGTTGTTGCCAGGACTGCCGCCAGGACTGCCGCCGTCACCGGGGCTGGTGCCATCATTAGACTGGCTTCCGTTGCTGCTGCCTGTGTCGCCATTACTGCCAGAGCCAGAATTGGAAGGGCTACCGCCAGGACCCCAAATATCAAGTGTCAAGGTAGTGAAAATTGGAACACCAGAGTTTGAGGGCAACGAAGTAATTCCAGGAAGCTTGGTGGGCATAGGCGTCGGGGTATAAGATTCATCAGAATCTGAATCATCGGGCCAATGAAATCCGGACTCGCTCTGACTATCCGTGGGGTAGATAGTGACGACCACAGTCTTGGTAGAGCGGAGGGGGCAGGTAGGGATAACCGATGCACCAGAGGGGGGAGAACCAGGGGAACCAGGCACGTTCTGGGGAATGTTGGTAGGAAGGCTGCCGGGAATGATCACAGATCCAGCACCTGGAATGTTACCGGGAGCATTACCTTGGCCGTTGATTGGAGAGACACCCGGAACAGGCTCAGGAAGATTTCCAGAGCCGCCAGTAGGTCCATTGGGGGGGAGGCCGTTAGAGCCATCACCTGGGGAGTTGGAACCAGGAAGGTTTCCGGGAATGCCGTCAGGTCCATTGGGGTAGGGACCGTTGGATTCTCCACCTGGAGAGACAGAACCAGGAAGATTCTCGGGGCCACCAACAGGTGAAGTAGGAGGAAGACCGTTGGAACCATCGCCGGGGAAGACGGGGCCAACAGGGCCAACACCACTGGGAAGCGATCCAGGGATGGATCCTGCTGCGTTGCTTTGGTAAGGCAAGGTATTGGGCACTCCCCCGTTGTTGCCAGGAATAGCATTGCTAGAGCCGTCGGGTTGGTTACCGATAGGGCTACCGTTGGTGTTACTGCCATTGGAGGTTAGTAGGATATCTTTAATAACGACGGCATCTGACTTACCCGTAGTCAGTTGCCTGAGAGGCAGAGTGGCCCAAAAGGCCACTGGCCATAAGGAGCCCAATAGATGCGGAGATACGCATCCTGGGCCAGCGAGTTCGACGTGAGAGGAAATCTGGACGATCAGAGTACGTGGATGCAGAGAGACGGGCTCCTGTAAGCGGGCAAGTAGAAGATGATGTGCCAGAAGAGAGCGAAGGGGAGCTTGAAGATGAACGAAAGTGAACGAAGGGAATGAGAAGAGAGTTCCGCTGGTGGTGAGAATTGAGGATGAAGAGAGAAGAGGATGGAGATGGATGAGGAGGGGGAGAAGAAGCTTGGAAGGGGGGTAACGGAGGAGGATGTGATGGTCCGTGGGTTGCCTGAGGAGGGGGGCGAGGCAGGAGCTCCTTCCGTCTTGAAGAACTGGTGGGTTAATTCGTTGGGGATGACGTGTTGAGCACGCGATCGAAAACGCAATGAGAGGAAGGCACTGCAGGAACGGGAGAAGGAAAGAGCGTGCAGTGGCCATGCAAATGGGAGTGCAAGCGATTGCCAGTGCACTCTGAATTGGAGTATCCAAGAGAGGTCAAAGTGCATTCAGGGGGAAGTGCACTTGTTGCGTATTGTGTAATAGTTCATTTTGTAACTCTGCTACTGCTACCTCAGACGTTACTGCTATATAGTAGATTCATGTAAATTGTCTGCTTCAATATGCAGATTAGCATGAACCATGAGTACGAAGCACTCCAATGTGCAGAAACGCGGAGAAACTCAAACGCATCACAATGACCCAGGCCTAAATTCAGGGATGCACTCTCCTCGTCACCATGTTTCTCTCCTGCTTCCAATGATTTACACCATATCGACGAAAGAAAAGGGCCGGGTGTTCAGGCATCAACCCAACAGTCACTATCTCATCGATATACCTTCCAGCAGACAGACATGAATTCGATCTCAAGGAAGGTGACAGCTTAGAGGTGCAAAACAGAAGCACACGGACGGGTTTTAGCTACCTACCTAGGTAGGTAGGTACTGATCATTAGGTACGTAGGTAGAAACATCGGAGTAGGTAGGTACTCTGTACTAAGGTACTGAACAGAAAGACAGGGGTATTTATACACATAATGCATCAATGAGATGGCAAACTCTAAGAATAAATCGTATACTCAGCCGAATCTCTCATCCATAATATGTGATTATCATTTAGTATTACACTCATACCAAGTCATCTGTGTAGGGGGGGGGAGGCGCATCAGGATGATGATCATCGTACTGTTCCTGCTGGTTGTGCCCATCTTGGTCATGATACCCATTCTGGCCATTCTGTACATTCTCATCAGAGGTTCTGTTCTCATCTTCGACTTCTGCCGTCCACTGAGCAGCTCCTGCCGTAGTGGTCAGAAGAAAGAATAGTGACAGGACAGGAACGAGCTCCAGGATCATAGCGACTGTGCCAAACCAGACATACTCCCAGGCACGATCCCTCAACGCCTTCTTCTGCTCAATCTTTGAATAGCCCTTGAGTTGGAACCATCGATAATGGGCAAGCTTTCCAAGTCGGGTACCTGTGATGACGATGAAGGCGGGCGTGCCAACGACAGGGACGAAATTGAGTGGCAGGAAGACAATAAGCTCGACGATTTGAATTATGCTCCATGGCGTGTAGACAGCATCAGTCGTAGGCTTTCCAAGCATCCGAACGGGATTCGGTGCATCCAAGAAGAGAATCCGCTGCGGTGCAATAAGATCCTTGTGTCCCAGCTTAATGAGAGCAGCCTACTTGATGTTAGCGACTCGAATGGCGAGTAAATACTACATAGAGTTAAAGAGCTTACATCAAACACGTCCACCCGACATTCGTCAACGAAGAAACCCTCGAATAGACCCTGTATGATGACCAAGCCTTCACCCAGCACTAGGACCACAGCATTGACCCACGCGCCCCAGCCATGGAAGATCGCTAAGAACGCATACTGGGGTAAGAAGGTAAATGTGAAGAGAACAAAGTAGACAAGAAACGATATCAAAGATAAAGGCAGAATCCTGCTCACAAAGAGCGGCCAAAACTCGCGGTTGCATAGAAAGAACCAGATACCACGTAAAGGGTATGACCCGGCCTTGCCGGCTCTTTTGAGATACATCAATGGCCGATGAAGGGGTCCTGTCCATGATGGCCCTGCATGAGGATGGCGTTGGTTGTGGTGTGGGCGTCTGGGTGGCATTTTTACGATCAATTTTAAAGAATACTAAATATACCTGAAGGCATCACCATGAGAGAAAGCACTCGGTTAACTTAGTACATGTAATATCGCAAGGCGAACAAAAGGGAGATGACGTCAATTAACGAAAAGTCTTATTGGTTGTCAAAGCGGAGCCACGCAACCCTTGAACCTGATCAACAGGCGTTTCAACTCCCATACTCAGGGGGGTCACAAACGAATTATTGCCCACCTAGGCACCTGATGCAGATCAGACGAAAGTATTAGCACACTCCTGGGCTATATACTCACTAAAACTGGTCTAATATTTCCATCAGCCACTAAAGCAGTACCGGTTTTTATGCGGAGCACCTGGTGTTCTGCTACATGCTGGCCTGCTTACTTGCTAGTTGCTACCTACGTTGGTTGCGACACGACTCAAGGAGACTTTATCACGTCACGAGAGAGAACTATAAAATAAAAAAAAGATAAAAAGAAAGCCTCGCAAACGCTCGCAATCGAATTTATATAGGAACAGCCCGATGCGGGGGTCGAACCCGCAACCTTGAGATCGCGTACTCGTAAGAGTCTCACGCTCTACCGATTGAGCTAACCGGGCGTGGCTCTTATTGGTTGAGAGCCGCAGCCCCAATTTGCGTACTGGAATTCAATGTTGGATGAGGCTGGCAAGATTTCTTGGTGTCAGGCTTTAGACAATCACGATATTGGTCGTCTTCTTAATTTCCATGATTTAGAGTGTTAACTTGTTTTCGTGATGGCTACCCTGATTCAAACGAGGTCTTTGCCTGAGTGCCCTTCCTGTTGTAGAGTAGGGCGATGTATAAAAACTTTTATCGTCAAAGAGCGGGTTTAAACACACACCAACTTGAAAGTCGTCATTTAACTGATTTCCATCCTCTGCTAAATACACCTACTCTGCTGCTCCGAGGTGAAACAGATTGTGTTGCAAAAGTCCACTATAAGCCCTGATATGGCCCGTAAAGGTAGATGTCTGGAAATGACATTCCATCCTAGGATATACCCTAGAGTGTAACGTTTGCAAAATGTTGTCGAGTTAACCAACACTGTAGTACCTATATGATAATTGCCGCGCTTTAAACCATGTTTTTCGCCCCAAACAAGGGATTTGATGGGTTAGAATAAAGCTACATTTACACCATTTACGGCATTTTTTTTTGTCACAAAGTTGTATTGGTAATTTCGGGTATCTACACCATCGTGAACGTTAAGACAGTGAGAGCTTAGTTCCGGCATTCATTGATCATCCTAGATAGTATAAAACAAAATTTGAAGCATCCCGGGCGATACCAAATTGACAAAAGCGAAATGATGGGGTAACAGGTCTGATGAAGCCCTCGTGAGCGGGCGCGACCGGGAGGCTCGTCAATACAAGTAATTAGGATGGACAAGAGATATTTTGTAATTATTTTCATTGGAATCCAAATACTTTCATATGGGTATCATGATATTCAATACACGCCAACGCCCTGCGATAAATGATAACGTCCTGCTCTTACTTTTTAGAAGCGTCATCTTCCCTTCGATATTTGCGACTAACGTGGTTCAACCGCAGGTCCACAACGACCGGCCGATGGTCCGAAATGAAGACGCCGTCTTCATACAAGTTGTTAAGAACGGCAAAAGACTTGAACTGAAGACCGCTTGTGTCCTTGACGAAGATATGATCCAAATCCATATCGTCTGATGGGCTGACAGTGAATCCTGTGTATGTGTAGGATGAATGTCCAAAGCGCTTCGCAAGTGGGACAATGTTCTTGACGTCGTTCATCGCGCTGGCAAGATGCTTATAAGCCGGCTCGTCGGGGGACGAGTTGAGGTCGCCGCCGATAAAGACAGGCACGTTCTCAACTCCGTGCGAAGACCATTCTTCAGCCGTAGTAGATAGAAGCTTTGCCGAGTTTTCGCGAGCGGTCTTTCCCTTGTGATCGAAATGTGTGCACATATACACCAAACGGTTTCCAGTGCTGATGTGTTGGAACCGCGCAACCGTGACGATCCTGGGAAATGCAGCGTCCCATCCTCGAGAACCGACTTTTTGGGGTGTTGGGCTGAGCCAGTAAGTCTTGGAATCCTCCATGTTCCATGTAGAGGGACGGTAGAAAATGGGCGAGAATTCTCCTCTTTTGCCGCCCTTGCGTCCTACACCGTAATAATTCCATTCATCGCCAAGATCTTCTTGAAGGTCTTGAATTTGTGGGTATGTCGCTTCTTGCATGCAAACAAGGGATTCAGGTCTTCCCGAGGTTTCGAAGTTTAGTTGAGAGACTAATCGTGGTCGACGAACAGGCCAGAGTTCCTCGCCTCGCTCGGGGTGGTTTGGGGCCATGCGAATGTTGTAAGTCATAAGCCGCACGTCTGTCGTCCGTGATAGAGGCGCCGCAGTAACAGCCACGGCACTGGCAAGAAGAATAGCGAATTTCATTTTTTTTTTTCGCTCTTCAAGTTCTGTGAATAGTAGAAGAAATGAATTTGTGCTCGTATGCGCCCGTCTTTTGCACTTGGGTCGAGTTCCTGGAAAGTACTTTGGTATGGCAGCTTTTCAGTTGGGGGGATTTCTGTAGCAATGTAGTAGGTAATTGGGTATATACTAGATATGATACGTGTTAAATGCTGCTGCTAAGACTTGGCAGTAACGCACATATTGGCATAAGTTGACGCTGACGCAGATCCCAAGACCTTGGTAACTCTGTGTAGTCTTTGGGGGACCCATGGCCTCTTGTACTGTTGGAATTCCGGCGGTCTCGGAGTGCCGCTAAGACGGAAGACTCCATGAACGATGACGCTGCTGTTATTCCTGGCCTAGCTAGTACGTTTGTCTCCAGCTTGACCCGGGTAGGGTGTCTCTAGCTTAGGTAGGTATAATTTATTACAGTACAGTACACAGGTAGGTACCTACTAGCTAGAGTAGCTCTCTCTCCCTTAGCAAACTACCAACCTGCATAATTCGGCTAGACTACCTACCTACCTACCTACTAAGGTACTTACGCAATGCATCCGTGGCCCTATGTCAGTGGCGTATGGTCGTTGGGGTTGGTGATAAGTCTGCTGTGCTATCTCCTACAGTCCAATCCCCTGGAAAAGCAACGACCACAGGATTCTTGGCATCGGTTGCATCTCCCACAAGCCGACGTCCCCAATTACCCAAGCGCCTGTCTAACCGATGTACATAATACCTAGATTTTGCAGCCCTTGTAAAGTAATACGTTGCAGAGCAGCAAGATTCTTTTCTCTCTTGGACAGCTCGCCTAATTTTCACTTATTTGTTACAGTCCAACACAAATGAATCCGTAACTATGGATTGCGTTAAATCTCTAGCATCTAGGCCTACGCTATCACATCGCATTACTCAGAAAAGTTCCTCGTGTACGTGGTCACGCAGAGATACAATCATCCACTCAGCGACAACGGATAATACACATGGGTCACAGAGGTCTTATCTTGCGGACTCGCAAAGGCTGGTGGGTAAGACTGCCAAGACTATTATCTCCGCTGGTATCGCAAATCATAGATTGCCATTGAGCAACGCGCATGTCCAATGGTCGATAATTTCCAGGGCATTTGCTGTTGACGTTGCAATGCAACGCTTTTGGTTTGGGCATAAGTTCCTCCCATCCCATCTATGGGCATTAAACGTTAACGATGTAATCATGTCCCGCTCCAACTGTAAAACCTAATCTGGATCCCAACCGTAGTGTGGCTTTTGATTGATTTTTTATCCAAGATTTCTACTTACCTTTGAGTGATAGAGTTTACGCTACAGGGAGGGGAAGTTATAAGTTGGCTTCCATGCTGGCTTCTGGCCATAGCGCATCGCAGCAGCCATGATTTACACAGAAGGACAGGGGTCAATTTCTCTCCTTGGACTCAACATCAGTTAAGACTCCCTCCCACATGCACGCCAAGGAACGGGACGGGGCAATTACGGTAGGCGGACATGGCAGACCAGGGGTACGAATGCCCAGCTTGTCATCACCATGAGAAGACTGGATACTAGACTACACAGGTAGACTAAACTACTTAATAAACAGTACATACATACTAAACGTTAGCTTAGTAGATTTCTACTGCTTTGTCAGTCGATAGCCTTCGCTGATGCAGTTTGGGATAAAAGATCGGTGGTTTAAGCCAATGCACAACACATTTTCGATCAGTGTTAGCAAGAGTAGAAACAAATCGAACTACCTAGTAGTTAAATGGTCCTACCAGGATGACAATTGGGGCCAGCTACTCTAATTCTCTGATACCAATACCTTATCTAGTAGCTAGGTGGTAGGTGGGTAGTCAGCTCCCATTCGACCCTTTCCTACCTACTACCTATCTTACATTGTCAATCCTTTGTTTGGATCCAAAGCCGCATGCTTGCGGACGGGATTGATTTACATGCCAGGAAGCACTGCGGCTATTTTCCCTCCCTATAGAGGAAAAAGAAAGGATTGTTACTCATTTTGTAGTAGCTGACATTGGTTTTAAAAAACAAAACCCACAGCTTTATCGTAACCAACAGAATCCGTTGCATTTCACAACACCTCCTCTTAACCTGATATACTCAACGTATGCGTCCGACTTGGCGATCTTTTACACGCCCCATTTAGTAACATGCTAGTCTATATATTTCCAGCACATACAGAGCCTTGGCTACGAGTCATATCTAGTCGACCTTATCTCGATACGCAACCACAGGCACCACCTCATGCTGCAAGAGCCCTTGCAAAAGCCCGACTCTCACCACCCTCAACAACCTTGGCTACAGGCGTGAGATATGCGTCATCACGACCGCTCTCAGCTGACAGGTGCCTCATATATGCCTGCGCGACCTTGAACCAGCTCTTCTTTTCCACAGCGCTCGATCCGCTTCCCTGCCACACCCAAATTGCCTTTCCGCCATCATCCAGTAAGAAGATGTCATTGCTCTCAAAATCACCGTGCGATATACGCTCTGCTTCTTTAACGAGTCCAAATGAGAGTTGGCCCGAAGCGTCGCTGAGCTTAAAGAGCTTCTTGGATGTCGGCTCAATCTGGCGGGGGCTGAAGGGCTTTCGGCAGTGGAACCCATCGCGTGGTGTTTCGTCGTCTCCGCCGAGAAGATCAACAATCCTCCGTGAGCGAGACTCGGTCTGCGAAATGACTTCGACTTCCGAATGTTTTGCGACGGTCATGTCGTGGACGATCTGAGCAGCCTTTGCCTTTTCCATAGGACTGCAGTCCTTGCCTTGCCAAACCCAGATCTTACCACCAACATCTAGGACAAATACATCCGTGTCGTCCAGACTCGTCCAGACAGGCTTGACTTCGTGAACGACGACGCCATTGGCACCGGCAGCAGGGTTCTTAAACACACGCAGCAAGGTGAGCGTCTCTTGTGGCTCCTCTTCCTCCTCCACGTGTCGGAACCCAGAACGTACTCCGCCGGAGCGGATGGATATGCGTGGGAATAGCGCTAGAAAGTCGTTTGACGGTGATTCCTGGATCTCCCGGTGCTGAGTCGCCGCGCCCTTGAGAAACTCGTCTAGTTCGACCGTTTTGTAGGCTGCTGTCCCCGCCTCGTCCTGAGAGGTGTGTTGGCCCAGCCAGAAGAAGATATCGTGAACAAGCTTCTCTGCGCCGTCGTTACTTCCGATAAGATCTGAAAAGAGAATAATAAAGCTGTCTCCGTCGTAAAACTGGCCATACTTTTCCTTTGGCCAAGGAACGACCTCGAACTGCTCAATACGCCAGATGAACAGCCCAGGCTCGATGCCGACTCGCCCATCATTCCACACCGGTTCGGTAAGCGCAGAGTTATATTTTACCTGATGGTCGATATCGGTTCCAATCATCTCCACATTGCTGTCCTTGATGTCGTATTCCTTAGGATGAACAAGGCCTTGGTTTGGTGCCATTTTGACTGTGCTTGTGGTACAAATGAGAGTAACGAAATATATGGCTCGCGGCGAGGTTTGTTTGTTGAATGAAGCTTGAAGTTGTCTGAAACGAGGAACGCGACAGCTCTTGAATGAGATAGACCTCTTTTATGTGAGATCACTCAATGTGGGGAGAGAATGTGTCCTGATTGGATCTTGCTTGGCAGTGATGACTGATGTAAGGCGAGCTTCGTTCGACGACGATCGTTTATTATTAGAACAAGCATGAATCAGATGCGTGTTTGAGAAGCTCGGAGCACATGTCAGATTACTTTTCTAGCTACTGTCATTATCTACCATCAGCGGGTATGGTTCACCACGTTAAAAGGGTGTAGTAGATCAAACAGTCGAAGAGTTCTGGATCCAATCAGACCTCTACGTAGTTCATTGTTGGATTGGCTTCTATCGAAGATTGTTCACGACACTTCCTACCATTACAGCCACCTCCCTATCCCAGTTGGCCTCTACCTTGGTCCTTCCCTTGGATCCCGCCAATGCGCCGTGTAACTGGGATCCCTTGACAACAGCCTGTCGGATTGCATCTCCAACCGTGTTCTTGTTCGTTCGTAAGGTTCTAGCCACGACGCCCCCACGGTTCATGATATCTTGCACCCGCGTTGCGAGGCTGCTTGCCATGGTCCTCCAAAAGAACGAGGCAAGACTACCTGTCTCAAGATATGCAAGGACAAAATGAAGCAAACTCGATTGGCTCGGTTGGTTTGAGGCGGGGAGGAGAGGATGAGCTGGCGGTTTCGTCGTGTCGAGAACAGCCTCAAGGGAAACTACGTTCTGACACTTCAGCATAACGTCAGACAATGCCTTGTCCAGCGTCGGCAATTGGCCCAAAGACCGGGACAAGGAGGTGATACTCGCTTGCAGAGCTGCTCGAATATAAGTCTCCAGAGATTGGAGCAGTAGCCGCGGAACCCATTTACCAGCTTTCAACCCGAGAGTTGGCGATAACAGATAAAGCGTGGTCATAGCAGATGCTGTGCGGGCCCTGATCTCCTCAACCTGGGCAAAAGTCGAGGTCTGCTGGATCGAAAACTCGCGGATGATGCGCTCTGCTCGCTCGCGAACCGATCGGTCAATGGGCGTTATCACTGTATCCTGTAGACTCTTGACGGCGTCCACACGATTGAGTCCGAAGCCTTCTTCACCTGGACCTTTGCGATCAAGAACCTCTTTCAGTGACAAGATTGTATAAGTGCAGCGCACGAGGGCCCGATGGTCCTCCTTCCCAGAGCCGTTATCGAGCTCCAGGTGCTGGACTTCAAGCTGTCGACCAAGTTGTAAACAACGTCCGACCGAGCGACCAAGCTTCAGAGTCTCCCATAAACGTAGAGCCACAAGCCGGACCTCGTCGGCCTCAGCATGTTTATCAATTACTTCCTTCTCGAGCTGACGATAGCTGTCGTTCAAGCTCTGGATTTGGCCATCTAACTCTCCAACGATATTTTTTGAAGCTTGAGTCTGTTGTTGAGTATAATCGAGAAGCGGAACGGCGGAGCGAGTTGTCAGAACATCGATATGTGAGTCGATCTCTTGAGCATCGAATAGAACACGGGATAGAGGGGTAGAGAGGTCGAGCGGCGTATCGTTGGGATTATTGGTCGAGACGACGAGTGTATTCGCGAAAGAAGCGGGAGAGAAACCAGGGTCGAGAAAGGTTTCGTAGTCAATGTACGATGGTTCATCGTCAGCTATTGTGTCCGCTTCCATGATCGAAGACGATGTTTGCAAGACAATTGCACTGTGTTGACACTAATTCGAGGTTACAGCCGTTGAAGGCCAGGCTGATGATGTTGTCGCACCTAAGCTTAAACCTGTCAATTGGTCTGGCCCCTGGTAGATGTTCTGGAAGCTTGCTGGCCTTTTCGGGCATCGCTCCCCCTCCGGTACGTACCCTCCCTCACCTGATTGCTGACTGACCAGCCTGTGTCTGGGCACGTAACGCAAGCTCTTTGACTTGGCGGCTCTGGTCTGGCGGAGCAGGCCACGATCGTGGGGCGAGGATTAGAAGCGGGAGAATTTGACAAGGCTTGTCATAGCAACCAATCAAGTGGAGTAAAAGAGTTTATGGTAGTGAGGTCATCACAGGTGCATGGATGCTGAGTGGATGCTGATGCACCGAACATCCGACAAACAACACTACTAACTTAGGTATGTACCTTAGTAGGTAAATATGATATACAACGTTCAAGAAACTTGCCTGTACTTGCTATTATTTAGCAGGTATAGTACATTATGGCAGCAACCAACTTTGAAGCCTTTACCATTAACAATTTCATATATCTCCTTCCTACATCCTGGATCTTATTTCAGTGTCTAGGCATGTAGGTACTAGGTAGCCGCCCAGCTAATATGAGAGAATTTCAACAACCAAAACGGACCGCTCGGTGTCTCCACCTCCACACCCTCGGAAATACGTACCCAGAAAAAAGATGACTGCCGTCCACTCAACTAAGAGCCTTTTCTCCATCGCAACGGCATGCCCGGCACCCGTCGATCCAGCCAGCCATTGCCATCCAGCGACAGACAGGCATTTGTTTTTCTCAACCTCTTCCCTCCTGCCCTACTTTTCCAATCTTGTTTCCTTCTTCATCTCGACGTTGTCTTATCTCTCTTTTTTTTAGTTGAGATCCTCGTCGATT
Organism: Fusarium armeniacum; assembly: GCA_013618295.1. Lineage (NCBI taxonomy): Eukaryota > Fungi > Ascomycota > Sordariomycetes > Hypocreales > Nectriaceae > Fusarium > Fusarium armeniacum. The sequence continues at coordinate 5,837 of JABFER010000197.1, read as the reverse complement.
TGAGTCATGTCCTGATGCGTTCTGTTGAATCGCCTCTTCCATCTCGACTGACAAGCACCACCGATTCCCAGGGCGTTCTCACAGACGCGATTCCATCCATTGCGACATCCATACGGTACGGCATAAACTCAAGATCCTCCCGAGTCTTCCACTTGTAGTGTTCACCTTCAAACATCCGATTCGGCCGGGATCTTAGTTGGCGCGAATATAAACAACAACAGTAACCCAATCGCATTCGCCTCGATCAAAATAACTACCACCCACAATGGACGGTCTCCGCGAAGCCTTCGCCCATATCTCGGCTCGCGCCGTGAAGGACTGGCCAGCAGGATCAAAAGGCAACACCAGCGAAACCATCATCTCCAATGTCCCTTTCAACCTCACCACCCTCAAATACTTCAACTACACATACTACAGCAACGAAACTGTCTCCAATGGCTCCAAGTGTTACCTGACATTCGATCCCTACACCCCGGCCTATGTCTTTCCGAACGGCTCATGGACCAATGCCACAAAGTGCTATAGCGCAATCGAAAATATCAAGACCCGTGGCTTTGTCGGCATTGGCTTTGCCGTTGCTTTTGGAATCGCTCTTGTCCTTAATCTGACTGTACTGGCCAAGCATGGAAAGATGTACACCCCTCGCGATTCCCGATTTTATCCTGTCGGTCGTCGGTGGCAATGGTACTGGGCGCTTTTTACTGCTGCCGCTGCCCTCATCAGTCTCTTCGTTGGCGTCGATATCGATCGTTATTACCTCCAGGAATTGCCCATTACTGTCAACGTCTTCTTCTGGTATCTTCTGTGTATAGGTACTGTCGCCATGACCTGGGAGGCCGTTCGTCATTGGGGCTCCTGGCAAGAAAGGAAATTCGTTGATCCCGATCCCTTCATTGTGAAGGATGATGATCGCCGTGCCAAGGTCGAATTTTGGTTGCCCTTGTGGTTCTATCTCTGGCTTTGGCTGAACTTCTTCATGGTTGTTCCTCGCAGTTGGAAGTTCACTCAGCTGCAGCACTCAGAGGAGCAGACATTGGCCAAGGCAGTCCCGGGAGCAACAAATTCTCGATTTAAAGCCGGCGCTTTCTGTCTTGTTGTTGCATGGCTCACTATTGTCTTCTCCCTTTATCACTCAATTAAGCACTACAAGCCTCGCCACCGCGGTGTCTTCAATCGCGCTGTCGGCTTCCTTCGATACGTGCCCTTCCGTTTCTGGCTTATTCTGCCCTTGTCGGCAGCTACTATCGCATATCAGGGCTTTATTTCATGGGAGTTTAAGTATTCCATTGTCAAATATAATGGAAACATTCCTGTGATCTATTGTTGGGGCTTCCTACCGGCCCTTCTGATCCTCTTTATCCAATACTTTTATGGCTTTTTCACGCCCAACGAAGATAAGGAGCTCATCCGACTAAGGCGTGAGCGAGGCGAGATGCTCGACCGTGAACTTGGACTTGTCAATAAGCCTGCCTGGTGGAAACGTGTTAGGGGTGACCATCTGCTTACCTTTAAAGACAAGCTCACTCGCAACGTCCACGAGATCGGGGGCGGTCGCGCCACCGGCCGACGTATCGAGGGTGATGCAGAGCGAGACCTGCGTGAGGAAGCCTTGGCTGCTGCCATGAATGACGATGGATTTGAGATGGGCCACATGCATCGCCCTCTTGATGCTGCCAACAATCCTCGAGTGGATCGTGCCGGTGCTGCTTCCATCTCTTCCAGTGCATCACGGATGTCATACGTCCAACCTTACACCGGCAAGAGTGATCGTCGTCGACATGAGCGTAACATGCAAGCCGCAGCCAGTGTCCTCTTTCCTAATAACCTCGCCGAGGAGCGCGCCCGTCGTGAAGCTCAACTCGGCCTTGATGGCCCCGCGCCCCCTCCTTATACCGATGGTCAGGGCCGAGGCCGAGCTCCTGGGCGACCCGGATCCACCGGTCGCAGCAACAGCACCGAGACTACCAACTCTATCACAGCTCCTCCACAACAAGTTAAGAGCATGCTGGACGTCTAGGGGCCAGTGCCTCAAATATCTACCAGCACCAATACCAATCTTCACATATGATAAAATTTAGAATTCACGAATAGTTTGTATGTTCACGTTGGCTATTACGCAACAGGTGTCTACATTGTGCGCATAAATAAGCTGTCAGTTTTATAATGTGGTGTTTTGTTGATGGGGCGTTGCTATAGTCGGTCACTTTGAACTCTATCGGTCCTACCTTAGTAGAGTAGCTATGAACTTGTACGAAAATCAATACGTTGTCAATGATATCCAGTTACTCGATCCTATGGCCACAATGCATATCAATGAAATGCCCGTTCTGCCGCATATAGGGATAACATGCAAAAGAGATTCGGGTGGGCTGCCTATTCGGGCTTGAGCCAGTAATGTGTAATGAACCAAGAGATGAAAGAGGAGCAGTGACACAGTCGTTTATATTACAAAAAACGTCAGATATGCAACACACTTGTTTGGGGGTCAGACGCGATGTACTCATCAAAATCATCTTGAAACACAACGGGCTACCCTACAGACGCAATAGCTATCACACAATATGCTATAACCAAAAGTTGGCGCCCATTTCAGAACAACAAGTTTGGATATCGGAGGATGACATTGATATTGATACGCTCATGGCATGAAGCGGAGAGAACGTTACAACGAAGCAGCGATACGGTCGAAGTCACGAATTATCGTGAGTATGATCGTCAAGGACCCTTGAGATCGACACTAGAACTATCATGATGTCAGCTCTTACTACATTTGGACCATTGCTTACTTAGTCTGCAGGAGAATCACATGCGGGGGACCTATCCCCTAACTGAGGGCAACAATCTACTTGGCATTGGTCGCGGAGCCTCAGAAACAGGTCTGGACAGAAGAACCTGTAGAAGTTGGCGCTGAAAGCCCATTGGACTCGGGCCCGAAGGCCGAACTAGCTAACTGTCACCTCCGCAAATGTATCTTCAAAAGGATAACAGGGTTTCACGATGTTGCGAGCTGTGAAAACTCCCGAGTGGAACGTCAACTCTAAGACAGTCAGTCAGCACGAGGACATCGGCACGGTAATACGGAATGGAACCGACAGATGGGGACTGTCAGATTTGGGCTTCACTTCCGCACAACATGTAGGCTTTGTGATATGGATAAGCTTCAAATGTTTTACAGAACGATCGCGAATCAAATCATGAGACCTTTGACGTACATACATCTATGCGTTTGCGCACGCAAATGAGGATACCTGCATGGAAGGTCCTTGAGACGCATGCAGTCATGATACGTAACAGTACATCTAGCTCGTGTTGCGTTGGGATCAGGTCGGGCCCTGAACCCGACTCAAAAAAAAAAAGAGTCCAATCCAACCCAGTGCAGTTAGCTAGTTGCGTCCATCCAGATCCAAGCTCAGCTTCACGATCGCTTGATCTGACCCGAGAGCCAACCTCAAACGTCGATTATAATTAGCGAGGCTGAAGCTCTAAAAAGAGAGACATACCAGGAGTATCCACCGAGATGAGTGCTATAAAGGTTATTATGGGAATTTGGGTTTGAGTATAAAAGAGCGGTGTAGAAACAGGCCCGAACCAGATAGGTCAAAGGCAAGATGAGACAAGTTCAGGACAGGACAGGTAATGACCAGATGATGTGGATCTCTATCGGGCAATAGTACAGTCACTAGTATGTGGCTTGGAACAAAGAAAACATGAAATTGGCAGTCTTTCATGGTGTCTGATGAGACAATTGGAAACCCATCAAATTCCAGCGCATGTCAAATGGTGAACTGAGAGGTTGGGGAAACAAGTGGCTCTAAGAACTCACCAACTCGGCCGGAGCAACGTTTGTACTGGCATCGAAGGGCGTAGATATTAGAACTTGTCGCCGAATCAGTCAAGTTAGGGTCCCTTGCTTCACCGGCAGTCTACGTACTGCAGCCTACCGATCCTTGAGTGATATTTTCCTGCTTATGGAGTTGTCACATGGGTCAGGTCGGAATGGTCGGGCGCGGGGCTCATAACAAGAATCTCCCAAAGAAGAGTCATCGGTTGTCGTCGACATTCAGTTGGTGTACTGAGAGTACGAGCCAGCACATGCGGGCTAGGCTTGGGGTGAAGTGTGGCATCCTTGAGGGACCATGTTACTCTGGTGGATAACTGTGTCGTCAACCTGCGCCGTGCCTTGCATTTGGTGGCATGACTGAAGAGCGGGCCAAAGGCTAGGACGAGGGCTCAGACAGTAGCTCAGGAACTATTAAGGTACCGCACATGTTGAGGGAATGGTTTAACATCTCGTCCAAAATATTCATGGTGTTTCTTCTGGCGAGCGAGCAGTCTGCCAGGTGCTGAAAAGAACGGCTGTTTCCTAGCAACCAACAGCCTGAGAAAGACTAAAAGGCGGTAATAAGTTAATCTGCGGCTCTTCATTCCAGTAGGTAGATTTCGGACGAATTTATATGTACCAGTGCTATTTCGGGGACACATTCGAATTCCATACCACAAATCGTACCTGGAAATAGGAATTGAATACCAGTGCACTAAGCTAGCCATTAGGGTATCAGAGAAATTGGCTGCCAGAAGCATAAGCGACAAAATTACAATGCCAACTTGTGCCATTTAGACCAGACTTCCCGGGCTGTTTATTTTTGTACCTTAGCTTAGAGGCCAAACTTTCTGGTCCCCAGTAGCCAGCCACACACTTACATGATCAAGGAGTCGCACGATTGAGTTGAAGAAAAGACCCTCGATGTTGATCACAGACGCCAAGTGGAGCTGTCATAGGAGGAGGCGCAAACGGCGGCTGCTTTAGAGGCGGCTGGTTGCGTTGTTTTAGCGTATGCAGGTCAGTTCTCGCATCTCTTCTATCGTGATCCTCGAAGCATCTGAGAAGGGAACGGCGTTGGCCTGGAGTCACAAAGGCTTGACGAAATGCGTAAGTTGCCGCTTGATCTTGCGAGATACCTAACAATACCGTGACCAAGGGGAAAGTGCTGGCACGACAGGGCGGCTGATGAAGAGAAAGAGAGCAGAAAGAGGCTGGAAGAAAGTCTATCCATTGCCGCCAATTGACAGGATTGCCACTAACAATCTGGTTGCCAATAGAAACGTAGGACGGGTATAATCGTCCGTAACTTGGTGGATTAGAGTGCTTGGCATCGTGAATATATTCGGAATTCTTAATTGTGATGTGACGATTTCCTATGTATAGAGACGATAATACTGTATTTGGCGAAACGACAAAAGACTCATGGGATGTGCATTAACGATAGCGTTGCAGGCCTGTAGTGTTCAGGCCAATCGAAAGCATCAAGAACGAGATCATCAAAGGTGTCGATAACAGGGGAACCCTGAATCATGCAAGTCAGTGGGTTGCAGGAAAAGAAGTAAGATGATCAAGGAGGTGTAGAAAAAAGACGGCAAACCGTGTGGAAGAGTTGGCTGAACAAGCTCTGTTTTATCCTCGCTATACTTAAAGAAGCGTCTCTGGTGTTCATCTTTTTCTGGACAGCTACATCCCACTTGTTTATAGATTTCTTATCGATACAGGGTCACAGGACGCTTTGATGACGGGAAGGAGGGGGACGTGCATGAAGGTAGGAGGGATAGACAGAGGGGTGGGGTAGGTCGTTGCCGTTCATGGTGGAGGGGTTCAGAACGGACGGTGCGCGGAGGGCTGGAGGGTAGGAGGGTAGGAGGGTAGGAGGGGTAGAAATCACTTTCCTTACTTGAGGAAGAAGACCGCTTTTTAGTGGCCCCATCATTGCAGAGTGCAGCATTAGTCTCCTCCGAGATTGACAGCTCACAAGCACCACCACTGTTTTTTTCGAAACGTGCAACAG